>CM060332.1:10471032-10511032 GCA_030674155.1 Stramonita haemastoma
CCGTGCCTCAGAGCTTCTAGGTTCACCAGTGGTAAGATTTTTGTGTATGCGACTTCTCCCCTTTCCCCAACATTAAGGTGGCTGAATTCTGACTTTGGGAATGGTGTCTAAACATGACACCTGTGGGCACGCATTTTTAAAGATTTTATCATCCGTTCCAGCCGGCATGAAATAGCCTACTCCTCCTAAGGGCAGAATGGGTATTTATGTGTGTGCAAGATGATCTGCTTGCATTTACACTCAGGGCCTCGGTTTATAGTCCCATCTAAAGGACTTTGACATTCAGTTTGA
The DNA here is from genome assembly GCA_030674155.1 of Stramonita haemastoma. NCBI lineage: Eukaryota > Metazoa > Mollusca > Gastropoda > Neogastropoda > Muricidae > Stramonita > Stramonita haemastoma. Next base: position 10,471,324 of record CM060332.1, read on the forward strand.
TTTTCTCACCACACTGGGGAAAAATCAAACCCAGAACCTCACAGTTTACTTTTTAGGCAGGTGACTGTCTTAACTGTTCTGCCACCTTCCTTCTTACTGGAGCTTTTAATCATTTTTGACTAGGATCATTTCTCTGCTGTTCGGATGAGTGGCTATAGCCCTTCACTGCTGTGCTCATTTCATGCATATGCACAGCTGTTAACTAGAGGATTTGGGTCCAGGATAGAAAATAGAGTAAGGATCAAAAGCAAGTGTTGACATTTAGAATGGGATTGAATTATGCAGCTCATAGGCACTCTGTCCAGACATTGTATGGTGTGTGAAGAAAAAAAAATCATGACCTGCAGATAGATTGTTGAAAATTGATGTCATTTTTCGTTCCTCAGCTTAAGTTCTGAGGTTCACCAATGGTGAGATTTTGGGTGTGCAACTGTTTTTGCCCACCATGAAGGCTGGAACATTCAGGCATCGAGGATGTATGCTGGGTATGTTTGTGTTTCTGTAACCCAGAGAACGCTGAGATGAATGACAGGATCTTTAATGTGCATATTTGATCTTCTGCATGTGTATATAATACACGAAGGGAATTAAGGCACTGGCAGGTGTGCACTTGAAGTTGACCTGGGAGATCATAAAAAATCCCTATCCTTAATTCACCAGACACCGCTGCCAAGATTCGAACCCACAGCTTTATGGGCCCATTGGATTGAAGTGGAATGGTCTTGATCACTCGGCTATAGTGTTCGTCAGATCAACGTCATGGCCAAGATGGCTTTTCCTGTCAGTGGCACTGTTGTGGCACAGTCCCAGCGACATGACAGTAAAAGCCGTCCTCGGGCATTGAGGAGGTTTGATTAACTATCGCTGCGGGAGCCAGCCTTTGAATTTTTGAATAATAATCCCATGCTGATTTTTCAGTTGTTGCTCTCTGTTTTGAACAAGCTTCAACAAGTTTAATTTTGGGGGGTCACATGTTCTGCTCCTCCTGCCAGCGCTACTACTGGTTCAAGCGATCCCTGCCCCTGTGGACCAATGACCGTCCCTTCCCCATCGACATCATGAACATGGTGCGCGACACCATGGACGCCATCCGCCCCAAGATGGTGATGTGTTGCTCCTGGCAGGATGCCCTCTCTGCTGTGCAGACCCTGGAGGAAGAGTACAAGGCCAAAATCTGTGAGTGGTAGTGGTGAGGATGACACATTGTGAAAAAGATCTTTAGGGAGTCTGCAGTAAAAGTGCATACAGAAAAACCCACGGCAACAAGGGAGTTGTCCCTGGCAAAATTCTGTAGAAAAACACCACTCTGATAGGGAGATAATACTGAGTGAATGGGGTGGAAGGATTTGTAGTCTGGTTTCAAGTTTAGAGGTTATATGTTGTTTTGGGGGAAGTGTTGGTGAAAGGGGGTGGGGTTAGAGGGGGCGGTTATTTGGGGGGGGGGTTAGTTTACTGTGTGTTTAAGTTGTGTGTTTGTGTGTGTATCTGCACACTCTGTAAGTGTGTGTGTGTCTGTGTACTATGTGAATGTGTGTGTGTTGCTTTCAGCTTGTGAGTGGGATGACCTAGTGGTAAGAGTGGTATGATCTGATGGCTCAGGATCAAGCCACCACGGAAGCACCAGTTTAAGGTGGGGGGGGGGGGGGGGGTTACTCTGGCGTTAACACCAGTATTGACTCCACACCCCCAAAAGTCCTTTGGATGAGACTATTAACCTTGGCCCCATGCGCAAAAGCACGCAGAACATCTTGAGCACATGTTAAAACCTGTTCCACCTTTCAAAAGAGTGCGCCATTTAATACCAGTATGTACAAATGACAAAATTGGTCTAAAAAAAAAATGCATGCACACAGGTGTGGTGTTAAGACACCATCCCCGAAGCCAGGACGCGGCTACCGTAGTGGTGGGTATTTAACAGCCACACACATTAAAAATCTCACCATTGGTGAACCTCGATGCTTAGCCAAGGAAGAAAAGAAAAAAAAACTTTAAAAAGAAAATCCCAGATTTTCAGTTTGTATTCATTGAGTGAAGAAGGGAATGAGGTGAGGTTGGCATCCTTTTCTGTTGTGTGACAGCGGGCATCCTTCCTACAGCAGAGAAGAGGAGACGGAGGCAGAGGAGGACGGGCTGTCCACTATCCTGGAAAATGAGGAAGAAGGTAAGTCTCGTGTTGGAGAGGAGAACTCCTCTGTGCCATGCATGCAGTGCTAGTCAGGGGTGCTTCGCTGGTTGTTGTGCCTGGTGTTTTTGTGGCTTTGTGTTGAAAACAGCGTCACATTGTTAATCCAAAAGACTATGTCTATTCAGAGCCAGTCATATCTCCAAAACAACCTTTTTGAGAAATTTCTGTTGAAACTTCCAAAAGCCATGGTAAAATTCAGTTTTGCTCAGAATCTCTCAGCTTTGACAGAAAACAGATGTCATTTGGGAGTTAAATCAGGGATAAAAAGGGTTTTTTTACAAACAACTTCACAAAAATGTCAAAACAAACGATTAGAATTTATGTTTCATTTTTCCCTTAACGCCAGCTTTCTCCCATTCTCAAATTTTCGCCACAACCAAACGTGTATTTATTTCCTTGCGACAAGAACTGAGTCACTGTAAGACTGAGATTTGCGCCTCAAGCCACAACCCACATGGACTGGATGTTTGACAGCGGCATGTGGTAATAGGTTCCTGCAATCAGTGACACTAAGAAGGGCTGGCATTGCCCCTGCATCTGTACCCGGTGTGATGACATCCAAGTGTCTTGCAGTGTGCTGTGTTGTGTTGTGTTACAGAGGAGCTGTCTCAGGGCCTGTCTCAGGTGCGGCTGACGGACGGGTCAGGCACTCAGGACAGCGACCCCAGCCAGGAGGAGGACTGCCAGCCCAGTCTGGGCAGCCACAGCCACAGCCACAGCCACTCGGGGGAGGTCAGTGCTGAAGGAAAACTGCTAATGTGCTGATGTGCTGCTCAGTCAGCATGATGGTCACAGTTCAGTCTTCATGAGACTTTATACGATTGGAACCTAAGAACATTTGTGCACACTTAAATCCTGTTCGGTTTTCGTATAGATAGGCCATTTGTTGCTCAATTTTTCAACTCTAGATGGTGTTGGATGAAAAAAAGCAATTGACTGCTTACTCTGTTATCCTCGATATAAAAGTATAGATTAAATAGAATAATAATTCTCACTGTTGTTATTATTGTTAGTGAAAAAAAAGTCAATTAGGTTTTTCTTTTGTTTTTCTTTTCTTCGTTCTTCTTGTTCTTTGTTGAACGCTGAGACAGCTGCTTGTTGTTCATATGAGCAAAAATGCGTTGCGTGCTGACAAGTCAGGCCCAGCCCATCCAAGTTTGGCATCGGAGAGAATTAGTATCTTTTCAGTCTTTCTGTGAAAAAATGCAGGAGAATGGATTAAGAAGGCAGAAAATAGGCGAGAAGGAGGTGAGAGGAAGAAAAGGAGCTGAAAAAAACAAAGAGAGGAAAAGGAAAGAGGGAATTCTAGCTCAGACTTTCTTGAAGGTGGGGAATGCTATATGTACAAATAGACCCCTGGGATCTTCCCGGGGAAGTCAGTTTGTTACATACTGCAATCATCAGCACTTTGTCTTCATCAACAATAAACCTCTAGTGTTTCACCAACCTCGGGAATGAAGAAAAATGCTTTTTGTGTGGTCTATGAGGATAAGGATCTTTGTTTCCCTGTGCTGTATCAGCACTGATCAGTTTTAATGGCGTATAATGACATTTTCATTTAATTTTCTTTTCATACCACTTTAAGCCACGCCAGATTTTTCTGCGTGAAATTTAGGCTGCTCTCCCCAGGAAGAGCAGGTCACCACAAGTGCAGCGCCACCTGTTATTTTTTTTGTTTTCCTGTCGACTCTGCCTTGAAAAAAAAAACTGAGCTCAGCCAGCATGTGGAATGGAAAAGTGGAGACACTTCCCTCCCTCCCTCTTGTCAGCTGGGTTGGTGACTGTGCTGTGCTGTGCTGTGCAGGCGGAGGAGGATGGTGAGGGCGAGGGTAACGACGAGGACGGCTCTGACGAGGAGGAGGACGGGGACGACCAGGACATCCTGGACTCTGCAGGGGAAGATGAACATGACGACCAGGTGAGAGTGAGAGTCTACTGGTACTGCAGGGCTGGACACAAGAGCAGCAGAGGTGTCAGACTGTGTGTGTGTGTGTGTGTGTGTGTGTGTGTGTGTGTGTGTGTGTGTGTACATGTAGGTGTGCATGCCTGCATACACACACATGCACACGCATGCACACACACACACACACACACACACACACACACACACACACACACACACACACACACACACACACACACACAGAGTTAAAGAAAGAATGATACTTTGTCTGTCTGACTGACTGACTGACTGACTGACTGTCTGTCTGTCTGTCTGTCTGTCTGTCTGTCTGTCTGTCTGTCTGTCTGTCTGTCTCTCTCTCTCTCTCTCTCTCTCTCTCTCTCTCTCTCTCTCTCTCTCTCTCTCTCTCTCTCTCTCTCTCTCTCTCTCTTCTCTCTCTCTCTCTCTCTCTTTCCCCCCTCTCTCTCTCACCCCCTCCCCTTCCCTCATAAACATACTCCACTCTGCACACACACCTGAGCACTCACTCACAGAAATGCACTCATACATGCACAAACATAGATGCATGCATAGACACTGGCACAGTTACATGTGCACACAATTCATGCATATGGACACATGCACACAATGTATACTTGCGCACAAACTCAAGCGTGTACTCTAAAAGTGCCTTATGTGTTTGCACACACCCAGAAACTGACACATTTGTGCATATATATAAGTATGATGTGTCAAACATCCTGCTATGTGAAAGCTTTATATGACAAACTATGGCGCTATACTTTGTACAGAGCTGTATATTGCAAGTGTACCTAGAGTACCTAGACTCAACACTCTACAAAGTAGGGGGGAGGGGTCCTGAGTTAGCCTAGTGTGTGTGCATGCGCGTGTGGAATTTTTAATATTGAATTTCATTGCTTTCTGCGATGAATGTTTTTTGTTTATTATCCTTATAATAGATGGCTTGTAACACATATGAATTTCTCTGTTCTTTGAGATAATAAAGTATTGCTATTGGTATTTAAACATGTGTATCTATCTGTAGCAAGCAGAATGAAGTGCATGATAGAAAGACAGTGTGATTGGTATGGGAAGGTGTCTACACCTGGGTGTCTATAGCAAGTGTGCATGATAGAAAGACAGTGTGATTGGTATGGGAAGGTGTCTACACCTGGGTGTCTATAGCAAGTGTGCATGATAGAAAGACAGTGTGATTGGTATGGGAAGGTGTCTACACCTGGGTGTCTTATCTACAGCAAGTGCATGATAGAAAGATTGTGGCTGATATTAATTGGAAGGTGTCTACACCTGGGTGTCTTATTTACATTAAGTGCATGATAGAAAGATTGTGGCTGATATTGATGGGAAAGGGTATTAGGGATGACTCCTAGAGGGTCAGAAATAGCTGAACCAAAAGTAAGAGGGGACAGTTTTAAGCATAAGTGCCGCAGGAAAAAAACATGCAGTATGTGGATGAATGAATTAAAAATGTTAAGGGGAATACAGTGAATGAACAAAGCAGTGTTTATGTTGATGATGGGAAACAGGTCACCCTTAATACAGTGAATGAACAAAGCAGTGTTTATGTTGACAATGGGAAACAGGTCACCCTTACTTAATACAGTGAATGAACAAAGCAGTGTTTATGTTGATGGGAAACAGGTCACCCTTTTGTCCAAGCGGAAGTACGAGCCAACGGTGGAAGATAACGATTTCATGGCAGCCTTTGACAAAATGATGGCTGAAAATATTCAGGTAAGTCACAAAGCAGAATGGGTGAATTGCAAACTAAAGTTTTAGAGTTCAGCAGTGTAATTATCTTTTTTTTTTCCTTTTTTAAAATCTTTTGGGGGGGGAATTTTCAAATAATGTACACATATAAATATAATGTTAACATCAATCCACGTTTTGTTTTATTTCACAGCATATAAAGAAATCGAAGATGATGAGATTACAAACATATATTTTATGTCACAGCAGATTTCTCTGCGTGAAATTCAACATACAAGCATATGTTTCAGCTAACTTATAAACTCAAATGGTCATATATGCACATACACACATGCATATGCATGCATACATATGTACTCACACACGCATATAGACATAAACATCCATATATATATATGTACCTATACATAACCTCCAATCCAATCCAATCATATTGTTTACAAAACCCTCTACACACATAGTTGGTAAAAGATTGTTTACCAAAAATCAAAACCAAAAAGACCCCCAAGAAAATAAAGCAACAACAAAAATGACACGCCACCTCAATTAACACTTTCTACCCCGGGTACGGATTAATCCGTACCACACGATCATCTCCCCTGGACGGGGTACGGATTAATCCGTACCACAGCAGGTACTTTCACTTTCGCCCTCCCATTCTGTTCTATTCTCACATGGTCGTTTTAGCTTGTTGGCTTTAGCTGCCACGTTGGTCGCACATCGTTCACAGCTAATTTGCATATAAATTGAGGGTGTTTTTGTTGTGTTTATTGTTGTTTTACGTGTCATATGCTTGTAGTATGGCTTTGGTACATCATACTTTCACTGCTGACGAAGTAACAGAAGTTTTAAACGAGTTATTACGTTGCCGATAAAGATCGTGTTTTGGATAGAGATCGTGAGAGCTTTGAGTCTCGTGATACTCACTGTGTGCCACGAGGAGCGAGATAGGCCAGCTAAAAGGGGTGGGAAGGGGGGGGGGTGACTGGGGAGGGGCGTGGCCTTGGTACTGTGAGTACCCCTACAATAAACACCAACTGTTTACATGAAAATGAACTACAAGCCACCTGGTGAAGTGCAAACATTCTGTACATATGAATAAAGTAGTGTAGAAAAGTTCAGGAACTTTCTTGGACTAGGGAAGAAATGTTATCTGTATATTCCATGATCGTTATTGTGACAGTGTCGTGTCTACAGTTCAGTGGTTCCCTTTGATTATATTACATTTGATGCATGCTGGAAGAAAACTTGTATAGTACCTATGTTTGTCCCTGTTTATTTGAGATTCTTGTATAGTTTTGTTGTTGTTGTGTTGTATTTGTTGCATACATTGTGTAAAAATCGTAAGCCCATCAGTGGGATCACCACTTAAAATCAGAGCAATTACGTAATTTGACACCATAATTAACATACTCTTTTTTATGCAATATAAATTTTTATGCACGCATATAATGGGCAGTCATTTACCCACACAATGCCATAGTTTCATAAGAAATGGGCTTCAAACAAAAAAAGATAAGAGGATTTTACTATGATGACCCAGTGCACACTGCACTCAGCTGCTGCAGGGCTGGTCCACAGAGACTGCAGTGCAGCTGCAGCCTTGGGGTACAAAGTGTTAAACTGCTCAGCTGAGTGAAGGGATTTTACCTTTCAGATTGAGTCATCAGCAGGATAATTATCATATAACAATTATCTAATGATAAGTAGATTTTAATTAACTGGAGATCAGCAGTAAGTCTGAAATACCTAGCATTAATGAAGAATTACGGAGAGGGAGTTATGTCAATTCTGTATCATAAATCCGTATCATGGATGATGCTTACTATGGCACATTGCGCTTGTGATCTGCTGACCCCAATTCAAATCCCATTCAGAGGGTTTTTTTTCCTTCAGATAACAGTGGTGCCAACTCCACTCCCCCAAGAAGTCCTTTGAACAAGACTTTAAACTAAGGTCCCCAGTGTGGCTGCATCAGAACATCTTGCACATATGTTAAAACCTTTTCCACTGTTTGAAAGAGTAGGCCATTATTTGCCGGTGAAAATGGATGAAAAAATTTAGAAATCCTCATACATATGAGGACTGGATGTAACAAAGCCCATGAGTGCTTCTTCCGTTATCCTTGAAAGTAAAGAATAAAGCAGATAGACAGACATATGGGCAGATACATTCATATCCCTGTGTAAATTGTCATTCTGACTTGATTAGCCCGGTACAGTGTCGTGTAACAAACTAAAAAACGTGTGTTGATATCAAGATTGAAGTCTTGTTTATATCTATAAATGATATGTACGATGTTGTGTGACATGCTAACCTCAGAGAAGAGAAAGGCGGTTTTTTATTGGAATATTTATGCAGAGTTTTGCTCAGCTTCAGATGAGAATTGAGCCTAGTAGAATGGTGTACAATTGTTCCTGAGTAGTCTTCAATGCTGTTCTGTGTGTGGCTGTGAATGCATTAGCATGTGAGCATACCTTCATAAGTACATGTTATTGCTGTGACAAACAGAACAGAACGCAGGAGTCACTGAAAGTCCCCCAGCTGGATATCGCTGTCCCCATGCATCTGCGTGGCAAGAACAAGAAAGCAGGTAAAGGAGGAGTGTTGTACAGTGTTCTGTTCTGTTCTGTTCAGTGAGACTGAGCCCATCATTGCCTGCTGCTGCTGCAGGGATGCACAACACCCAGGTTCAGCCTGTCATGAAACTTGGTTTTTGGACACTTTTGTGTAGCAGTAACTAAAACAAGAGGGTTTTTGTTGTTCTTGTTGTTTTTCCCATTCCTCGGCTAGAGCTCTGAGATTTTGCATACACAGCCACTTTTGTGCACCATGAAGGAAGCCGTATTCTGGCTTCACGGCTGCATGCTGGGTACGTTTGTTTTTCTGTAACCCACCAAACCCTGACATGAATTACAGGATCTCATATATATTTGATGTCTGTGTGTGTGTATATATATATATATACATGAAGGGAATTAAGATACTGACAGGTCTGCACTTGAAGTTGACCTGGGAGATCGCAAAAATCCCCACCTTTAATTCACCAGGTGCCACAGAGATTCCACCTTTCAAAAGAGTAGGCCATTTTGTACCTGTAGGAACTGTGACAAAATTTCAAAATGCATGCACACAGGGTCTGTGTTGAGACACATCCTTAAAGTCAGAATATGGCTACCTAAGTTGTTTTGTTTTGTGGGGGGGGGGTTTGGGGGTTTTTTGGGGGGGGGGGGGGGTGGACAGTCCCATATGCAAAAATCTCGATCTTTGGTAAACCTTGGAGCTCTAGCCAAGGATTGAAAAAACAATGATTGATTCTTACAAAAGAAAGTTCCCAGCATACATGGGTCATTGACATGAAGTGGGACCTTTGTTAGGAGATATAGTTATAGAGAACCAGGAGTGTGGGATGTGTTTGTGTGTGCGTGCGTGCATGTGTGTGCGCATGCATGTATGCAAGTCTGTGTGTTTGTGTGTATGTGTGTGTGTGTTGCCTGTGAGTTTGTGTGTGCATGCTTGCGTGCGTGCATGTGTGTGTGTGTGTGTGTGGCATGTGTGTGTGTATGTATGCTTGCATGTGTGTGCGCTTGTGTGTGTGTGTGTGCGTGCATGCATGTGTAGTGTGTATGTATGTGTGTGTGTGTGCACGCGTGCATGTGCGTGTATGTGTGCATAGTGTAGGTGTAGTTGTGTATGAAGGAGGTGGGCCCTGTTGTGTGCAGCGGTGACGTGCCCTACATCCCTGGGGAGCTCCACGCCCCTGCCCCCCACCAAAGAGGAGAACTCGGTCAGCTTTGTCCTCATGACCAGGAGAGGAAACAAGCAGCAGGTAGGTCCCTTCCTCCCTTCCTCCCTCCCTCCTTCCTCCCTCCTCCTCCACACCTGCTTCACCTGTAGGTCACCTTTTGATAATAATAATAATAATAATAATGATAATAATAATACATGGAATTTATATAGCACTGATATCTTGTAATAACAAATCAAAGCGCTTGCATTCGACCTATATACAACACACAAGCAATCTATAACAATTTATAGTTTTACATTTAAACCTCCCCCCCACACCTTTTTATTCTTTTGGCATGCCCGGGGGGCCTGTCTATAGTAATCATAGCATCCCCCCATCTTCTGGATATTCTGTGCTGGGAATTTTTTTTCCTTTTTTTTTTTTTTATCTCTTTCATTTTTTTTTTTATTGTCACCTCTCTCGCTTGTCTATTTTCTGCCCTTCTTGGGCCATTCTGCTTGCTTTTCTTTCTTTTTTTTCCCCCAGAAAGGCTTAACCCTTTGCTGGGCACAGCAAAATCATTTGTCACCTTCCTGCCGGGCAGAGAAAATGGAGGTGGATGGCTTGTGAGTGGGTGTATGTATTTAACATGCAATAACTCTACAATGGTCGGGTGGATTTTGATGAAATAAAAACAGCAAGATGCAGAAATGAATAAAGAAATTGCTAATACCCAATTTTTGTCATTATTTTTATTTTCTTTTAGAATTATAATGCATAAACACACAAAGTCATTGATTGGTTTGTGTGTGTTACAGTTAGCGTTGCAATAACTTTAGAATGCGTGCATGGATTTTGATGAAATGAAAACTAAAACATTAAGAAACAAATATAGAAAAGATATTTTCAACCTACTGTTGGTTTTATAGTTTTTTTGATAAATGGTGCACGAACACATCGAACATTCCGACGATCGCCATTTTTGTTTACCGATGATCGCGATCAGCTTAACGTTTAAGTTTGAGCCGCTACCGTATCAAAATCCCGAATAGCAACCAAATAACAAAATATATCAAGTTTTGAACCATTGCCGAACTTGAAATCCGCGATAATTTCCCCAAATCTAAGAGTAGAATTCAAAACGCGTATCGGCCGTGTTAGATTTGACGATCGATTTTTGTCTCGAACTTCGCCGTAGTCGAAGTCGTCTCTCTCACTTCAGTCAACAAACTCAGAAGTGCACACCTAACTAGGATCGATTACATCGATATTTGAGCCTAGATACACATCTCACAGCGTCATATTTTCGGCATGGAAGCTGTAAAAACGATCGTACATGTCGGGTTCAAAGATAGCATCCATCTTGGAAAAATTTGCGATTTTTTTCCTCCAAAACTTGCAACAAACTCACTCCAATCGCCGCCATTTGTAATAAACATGCGGAAGTCTCGCGGGCAGTCTCGTGGCTTCTATATTCACGAGATTTGAAGCGAGATTGGCGGGAATTTCGAATGTATGATCGCTCTGAAGTGACGGTCATGTCGCCGGGCGCTTTGGGGCGTTGTGCCCAAGGACAGGGTTGGGCGCTTTGGGGCGTTGTGCCAAGCAAAGGGTTAAAATGTGTTGATTTTCTCCCCGTGCCAAAGTTGGATGCTCTGGGCCTGACTTGGTCAGGCGCTTAACGGCAGAGCGATGCATTTTCATTGCTGTTTGAACATACAAGTTCGAAGAAGAACAGTTTACCGCCTGTCTCACAAGCATACATGACCCTTTCCTTTTACCTCTTACCTCACAGACATAGATGACCTTTTACCTCTACCACTTACCTCACAGACATAGGTGGCCTTTTACATCTACCACTTACCTCACAGATATAGGTGACCTTTTACATCTTCCACTTACCTCACAGACATAGGTGGCCTTTTACATCTACCACTTACCTCACAGATATAGGTGACCTTTTACATCTACCACTTACCTCACAGACATAGGTGACCTTTTACCTCTACCACTTACCTCACAGACACAGGTGGCCTTTTACATCTACCACTTACCTCACAGATATAGGTGACCTTTTACCTCTACCACTTACCTCACAGACATAGGTGACCTTTTACATCTACCACTTACCTCACAGATATAGGTGACCTTTTACATCTACCACTTACCTCAGACATAGGTGACCTTTTACATCTACCATTTACCTCACAGATATAGGTGACCTTTTACATCTACCATTTACCTCACAGATATAGGTGACCTTTTACATCTACCACTTTCCTCAGACATAGGTGACCTTTTACACCTACCATTTACCTCACAGATATAGGTGACCTTTCACATCTACCACTTACCTCACAGACATAGGTGACCTTTTACATCTACCACTTACCTCACAGACACAGGTGACCTTTACATCTACCACTTACCTCACAGACATAGGTGACCTTTTACCTCTACCACTTACCTCACAGACATGCCCTGGTAACCCTGCACATTCAAAAGTCAGAACTCTTTTTTTCTGTTCTTTTCTTTTCTTTTTTCTTTTTTTACATTCCTCAGCTAGAGCTCTGAGATTCACCAATGGTGAAATTTTTACATATGCAAACAATTCCACCTGCCCAACCCCCACCATTTAGATAACCACATTATGACATCGGGTATTCGAGAATTCATCTTTTTATGACATTCCATAAGTCTGCCAACCCCAGAGATTGTGACATGAATTGATGCCATGCATGGAAGAAGGGAAGAGACAGAATGGAGTAGTAAGAAAGGCACCCTGTTGTGTCAGTTGAGGTAGAATGTGTAATGTTGACCACAGGATGTGCTGCACTTTGATATCAGATCTACATCATCAAGACTAGTGTTGGCTGAAAACACCCAACTGACCCTGACTTGTTAGTGCTTATCAAAACATGGGGATATGCTAGGGCAGTTGAACGCTCTTATAGTAGCCTACATGAACAAAGCACCAATGTTTCTGCTCTCTTTAGCTGTGCTTTGCAACAGCACATGCAGTGGCCTTTTCACTGATCATAAATTCAAGTGCTGTTCTTTGAGGAGGTTTTGGCTTGGAGAAGAACGCACATTTATTAACAGGATTTTGAACAAATGGGTTCATCTCAAGACTAGATCTTGCTACTGATTTTTGCCATTCGATCAGTTTTGGATAGAGACAATGGTGCATAATTTGTGTGTTGTTTTTAGTCTTGATATATTTTAGTGATCATCTTCTGAATACTTTGGTTCACAGCTTACCAATCTTGATGTCCCCATTACGGAAGGATTTGCTACCAAGTTCAGGGAAAGAGAGGAGGTATGTTGCCTGTGTTGTCTTTCGCATGTGTGTTTGTTCCCATATCTCTGTGCATTATGCATGCATATTTGTGTGTCTGTGTGCGTGTTCCTTCATGGGCCTTGTAATATGTGACGCTCCACCACATAATGAGACGGAGTGCACATGAGGTCAATTTTTAGTTATTGACATGTTATTAATGTGCAATAAAGTGGCTATCAAACACAAAAAACAGATTGAAAATCGGACAATTCTGTGCAACATTATTACGAATTGAAATGATAGGCTGCAGGATGTGACAAAATGAGAAACGGGCAAGTTTATTTTAGTAACAGGTTGTCAGAATGAGGGCTTTGGTATTTTCAAAACACATTTAAAAGCAAAAGGAATAAAAATGAAACCTTCATATTTCAATATAAGATAAATAAACAGATCTAGTTTAATAATCAATCAAAATCACAAAATTGACAACTTGACCCCCACCTGCCTTTAAAGGCTCCTAGCGCGAAATTGGGTAATGTGCTAAGCGACTCATTTCGTGGTGGAGCGTCACATATGTTTTTAGTTGAAAGCTGTTTTTTAAAATTCTCCTCTGCATTCTTACCAACTTATCTGTATGGTGTGATGTTGACGTAAACATGATTCATTTTTAGTCACATTGTGAACAGTACTGGTCTTACTTAAACAATGCTATAAAGAAAGCTTCTCTAAGCTATTGATACGTATTGAACATAATATTTAATCTGTTTTACCACAATATGTTCGTCTTTTTTTTGTCTTTTTTTAAAAATTCTGTTCCTCGGCTAGAGCTGCAGAGATTACCAATAGTGAGATTTTGCCTGTGTGACCATTTTTGCCTACCATGTAGGTAGCCAGATTCCAACTTTTGATACCCTGCAGTCAGTCCCAACATTTGGATTGAAAGGCCCATGACAGCCCTGAACAGGCCCTAATTGTTTTATCCTCATTGCAGGCGGAGCGCATGGAGAAGGAGAGAATGAAGCAGATGGTCCTCAACATTCACGAACGCCAGGAGGAAGAAGATTATCAAGGTATGTACCTTGTCTTGGCTTTCTAATAACCTACCGTGGGACTTTTCCTTGGGGGGGGGGGGGGGGGGGGGGGGCGGTATTAACATTTCTGGTCGTGCTAATTACATTTCATAGTTCACCAGTATGTATGCAGTTGGGTTTTTTTTAAGAGCATCGTCTTCTGTGTTGAAGGCTCAGACGTCTTTTTGGAACGCTCAGACAGCAACTGTTGTTCTCTTTCGTGCGAGTGAAAATGCATTGTGCTGCCGTAAAGTGCCTGACAAGTCGGGTCCAGCACATCCGGCTTCGGCATAAGAGAGAATTGTTATCTTGTAAGTCTCTCTGGAAAAAAAGGCAGAACAGACTTAAAAGGCAGAAAATAGATAAGAAGGAGATGATAGAAAGAAACTGAACAAGACAGAAACAGAGTGGTAGAAAAGAGGGAATTTCTAGCGCAAAATTTCCAGAAGGTAGGGATGCTAGTTATAGTGACAGGCCCAGGCATTTCTACGGTCAAGGAAGGTAAAGTAGTGAGGGAGAGGAGATGGGTGCCGCCCTCAATATGCTGGCCTCTGGAGAAGCTGAGGTCTCTGGCACCACTCCTCAATGACAGCATAGTTTCTAAAACACCTTTACCTTTTTTCAATCTGACTCAATTTATGTGGACACGAGAACATGAAAACATCACAGCTCATTCCGATGAATTTTGTTGTTTTGTTTTAATCGATAATGGCGACAATAGCAGCGATCCTGTTTGACTGTATGGTTTTGCCTCTGACAGAAATGCTTGCTTCGCTGAACCGCTCCCCGCCATCCAACTTAAATCGGGAGCGAAGAGTGCGCTACCAGCACCCCAAAGGCGCTCCTGATGCCGACCTCATCTTTGGCTCAGGCCCCAAGTAGCCAGCAGTGCCGCACTCACTTGGAGTGTTCAGGTCAGTGTGGGAAGTTGTGTGTGTGTGTGTGTGTGTGTGTGTGTGTGTGTGTGTGTGTGTGTGTGTGTGTGTGTGTGTGCATGTCAAGTCATGTCATGTCATGTCAAAGTGATCTTTATTGACGGTAAAAGAATATGCTTCCACACTTTTTTTTCCATCCTGCTTTTGTGTGTGTGGTGTGTGTGTGTGTGTGTGTGTCCAAGTGCATGTGCATACACACTTGCTCACATGTTTTTATGTGTTTTGTGTGTGTGAGACTCCTGTGAAACTACAGACCAATTGACTGATGTTAAAGGAGGAAAATAAATGAATTGTGTTTTGTTTTGTTTATTCCCTGCATGTTTGAAGAGTTTTTGACTTGACTTGGCTTTTTTTTTTTTTAAATCATCTTTCAAACTGGGTAGGACAAATCTGAAGTGTCCCTTTCATCTTGTCTGTGTTATTCTAAAAGTAAATCCCAGAGGGAACAAGTGTTAGGTGCAAGTATTGAGGTTCATTGGAATATTTAGTTTCGCTTAAATCGCCAGTTGCTTGAAAAATGAAATTGAATTGGTCAAGTAAGGTTACACATGCATATGGCTTGCCGAGCTTTTCCAGGCCTTTGGCAAAGTGCTGATTGAGATTTCTGGTTTCCAACAATCCACCAGTTCTGCTCATTTTGTGATGACATGTTGCTGTTCTTCTTTTCAGAGTTCATTAAAAAATGTTTGATTTCAAATAAAATTGTTTGTAAAAGTTATGAATAAAATACTTTGTTCAGAAATGAATGCAAATCTTATATGTAGATCCCTAAAATCAGTTCATGTGGTTTTATAAAAACACACTCTAGGCATGTCTTCCCCTACCACCTATACTTTATAACATGAATTAGAGTTTTTTGTGATTTAAATATGTTGTTTTATTGTATTTCGCCTGAAAATTGATACTTTCTATTCATACATCTTCTTTGTCGTCGTCAAGCGCTCAGACAGCAATTATTGTTTGTTACATGAGCAAAAATGTATCATGCTGCCAATAAGCACCTGACAAGTCAGACCCCGCGGATCTGACTTCAGCATAAGAGAGAATTCTTATCTTTTAAATCTCTCTGGGAAAAAAGGCAGGAGGATTATCCAAGAAGGCAGAAAATAGACAAGAAGGAGGTGACAGGAAGAAACAAGGCAGAAACAAAGATAGTGATAAAAAAGAGGAAATTTCTAGCACAGAATATCCAGAAAGCGGGGATGCTATTTATACTGACAGCCCCCGGCATTCCTATGGGGGAAGCGTTTATAATATATGTGTGTGTGTGTGTGTGTGTGTGTGTGTGTGTGTTTGTGTGTGTGTGTGTTGTGTGTGTGTTAATGTGTGTAGCATGATTTGACTTGGGCCTCTTGGAATTTTCTCCTTTCAGATGACACAAAGTAGTCTTTGATTAGTGAATGTCGTGAAGCTTGTGTGCTGAGTGGTTGACGTATGATTTCTGTTTTTGCTTGTTTCTGCAGAGACTTTCTTACAGTGGCTTGGCAGACAAGCATCAACAGCAGCAGCAGCATC
The DNA here is from genome assembly GCA_030674155.1 of Stramonita haemastoma. NCBI lineage: Eukaryota > Metazoa > Mollusca > Gastropoda > Neogastropoda > Muricidae > Stramonita > Stramonita haemastoma. Next base: position 10,487,673 of record CM060332.1, read on the forward strand.
AACAGCAGCAGCAGCAGCAGCAACAATGGGCGGCACCACTTCGCAGCTATGCCAGGTCCACAAACCAGGTTGTGACCATTGTCTGCAAGTGACCTTGGGGTCAGGCACCTATGACCCCCTCATGCCTCCCTGACCTGTTGACCTTCCCACTGCTCCCTTCCTTCTCAGTGCACTTGTGTGACCGTTTCAGGATTTGACGGGAGATAGCTGTGACAGGACAGGACTTGCCTTGAGGGCTTTACTGCTCAGGTGGTCGATGATTGTCTTGCCTGGGCTTGATGAGAAGTTACACAGGTGTAGAAAAAAAGGAAATGGCTTGTGTAGGAGGGTGAGAAAGGAAAGGGTGTGTGTGTGGTGTGTGTGTGTGTGTGGCGCGTGTGTGCATGCATTCGTGTGTGCACATAAAAGAATAGGAGCGTGCCTATATCTGTGGTTCTTGCATGGTATGATATTTCAGTGAGGATGGGTTTATAGGATTTTTTTGCTTTTTTTTGTTTTCGATTTTTTTTTCCCCATCACATAGAACTTCAGGTTTAAGGGTAGACACAGGTCAAAAGTGTCCCAAATCATGTTTGTTTTTTTTAGAATAAAAAATTGCTGGATACATTTATGAAGCTATCCCTGTGTGAATTTAAACATTTAAAATCCAGGTTGTAAAAAATGTCTGTAGAAACAGGTTACCTCAAGTTGTTATGGATAAAAAGGTTTAGGAGTTAGCTTTGGTGGCCATATTGGATTGTTTCCTTGGCAACAGTGCAGAAAACCAAGGAATTCTTTAATCTTTATGCTGTACAAGTGATGCCCTTTCAATATATGGCATAACTTAAAACATGGGCTGGTTAACAAAATTTCATCAGTTTGAACCCCCATATACCACCTTAAAAATTTTCTTTTTTTTAAAGCGATGAAAGAGGGAATAAAAACGGGCAAAGTTATGGTCTTTGCAACTTTGTTTTTTTAACAATTGATGCATGTGGAATTCTTTTTTTATTTTTTATTTTTTTTAATTTGTACAATGTGTGTATGTGAAAGTCTGCAGAGCTGTTCTCTGAAATGAAGCGAACAGGTATTCTTGAATGAAGCAGAGTTGTTGACAATTGTAGGGCATGATCACATGATGCTGGTGACCCCAGTTCTCTTCTTATTGACTGCCATAGGACTGTGTTGGTCAGGAGCATGGGCAAATGGCAGGTGTGGTTGACAGAAAAGCTAACTGGAATAAGCCACGTTCCTACGCGTTCTTGTTGATTGCATGTGTTCTGTTTTAGCTTTTTTTATGTGTGTGTGTGTCAATCCCAGGTTTTTTTTGGTTCTTTTTTTAAAATTTTGTTTTACGCTTGTTTTAACAGTTTGAAAGTGATTGTTGAAGCGATGTGCTGCTCTGTCTGGACATAAATGATGAAATAAGGAAGGTGTGTGCGTGTGTGTGTGTGTGTGGTGTGTGTGTGTGTGTGTGTGTGTGTGTGTGTGTGTGTGTGTGTGTGTGTGGTGTGTGTGTGTGTGACTTGAGCATATGACTACTTGTATGGAACAGCGGGTGGTAGTGATGGTTTGAAGGGAATGGTAGGCTACACGTTGGGAAAGTTGTCAGCAGGCTGGTTGTCCACAGTGGGTTTCTGGTCACATCACAGGGAGATTCAGTCCTTGTTGTCATCGTCTCTGTATACTGTACTGGTGAAGGCTGAGCAGACGGGTAGTTGTATGTCAGTGCGCATATGTTGCACACCTGTTCTCATTCACACGGCACAAAGTAACACCACAGAGTTTGGTCTGTGTCAGTGCGCATATGGTGTACACCTGTTCTCATTCACACGGCACAAAGTTACCCCACAAGAGTTTGGTCTGTGTCAGTGCACATATGTTGCACACATGTTCCCATTCACATGGCACAAAGTTACGCCACAAGAGTTTTCACGCCTGCCCAGAAGTCCTGCCATGTAGCAGTAGGAGTGCCAGACCAGATCCTGAACCGTGAAGCTGGCCTCACAAAGTCTGATGGTCAGTACTGAGTTCGGGGGTATAAAGAATCAACACAGAGAAAGTTGACACCAACACACACAACACACACACACACACAAAATACACACACAATAAAATACCCACACACACACAATACACACACACACATACAATACACACACAAAACGCACACATCACACACACAACACACAACACACACACACACACTACACAAAACACACACACACAAAACACACAACCATACACACACACACACACTACACACACAAAACACAACACACACGCAAACAACACACACACAAACAACACACACAACACACACACACACAACACGCACACACACAAAACACACACACACACACACAAAACACACACACACACACTGTGTCCGTGGTTCATGCTATCTGTGCTAACGTGTGGAGGATCACAGTGCAGATGGGCTGGTAGGTCACTCACTCCCCAGCAGGAGATGGGAGACTGCTTGTGTCGTTTGCTGAGGAATGAAAGAAGGCGGGCAGGGCAGTGAAATCCACACAGCTGTGCCATGTGGCCTGTCCTGAATGGGCCTAGGAGAAGCAACAGCTCTGGCTTGATATTTATTTTTTGATAAAACACAAGCACACACATACACACACACACATACATGGGGTGGCTTTGTGGTCCAGAGGTAACGCATCTGCACAGGGAGCGTAAAGCCCAGGTTGGAAGTGTGTGGCGGTTCAATCCTCGTTTGTTTGTGCCTGAAACATTTCCCTCACTCACTAGACCATGAGCGGATAGTCTTTTGGATGAGATGATAAAGCAAGGTCCCGTGTGTAACTCACATTTAGTGCATGTAAAAGAACCCACAGCAACAGGAGAGATGTCCCTGGCATAATTCTGTCGAAAAAAGCCACTGATTGGGGAAATGAGCACACCTGCAGACAGTAAAAGCAAAATAATGGGTGGCGCTGCTCTTGTGGTGATGTGCTCTTCCCGGGGAGAGATCAGTCTCAATGTCAGGCAGCAAACCCTGCTGTGACTTGAAGAGGTATACAATGCAGTACAGTTCAATACACACACACACACACACACACTCAATACACACACACACAATACACACACACACTCAATACACACACACAATACACACACACAATACACACACACACACACAATACACACACACACACACATACACACACACACACACACACACACACAACACACACACACACAACACACAACACACACACACACACACACAGACTGAAGACACTTTCTGTGTTGCTTATCAAGTGAAAGTGTGGCTGGTGCAGTGCCTCTATAAGGAGAGTAAAGCACTAGTAGGCCTCTGACATGTAGCACACGTCTTTGATGCTCATGTCAATTCACCTGTGGCACATATTATTTGTTTAAAATTGTAAAGACAGAATGATCAAATAATAAAATTAGATTTTTTTTATTTGGGTTGTCTTTGAAAAAAAAAAGAGATAGCAGTGAAACAAAGACTGTAAAGAAAGTTAAAAAGGAATGCATTGCGAAATCAAAATGGCTCTGAACAAAGAAGTTGAGAGTTGTTTTTTTTTTAGTTGTTGGAAGGAAAATAGGCAGACTACCAGCATCCTACATTGCCAACATCACTAAGATGGGTGGTCTGGGAAGGCCAGAGAAGATTGTAGAACTCAGCAGGGTGACATTGTGTGGAGCTGCTACCAACAACAGCGGCAATGGAGGCTTTCGAGTTGAGCGCAGAAATGATCAGATGTAGTACGTAAAGGGGACTAGCTATCCACCATGCAGTGCGTTGCTGTTGTTGTTGCAGAGAAGCTGAAATTATTTGACGGGGCTGTTAACTTTCAGAGTTAGGATTTTTTTCTTTTTGTTTTTTTTTAGTCAGCTTCAGATCTGCAGCATCAGACACATGTCTATAATGTTACTGTAGGTAGAATATCTGACTGATATCTTGTCAAGTCTTTAGCTAAGATATTCTCTTGATTTTGAGATGATCTGTAATAGTGTTTACTAGGATCTGTGTCAACAAAGGTTGCTGTAGGAGCATGTTTTGTCATAGACATGTGACACTCCACGATAAAACGAGTCACATAGCACCTGACCCACTTTTCTGTTAGGAGTGGTTTTAGGCAGGTGGGGGTCAGGTAGTTGATTTTGAGGTTTTGATTGTTTATAAAACTGTAGTCTTTATTCTACCTCGCAGTGAAGTCTTTAGGCAGAATTTTATTTCCTTTTGCTTTAAAAATGTGTATAAAAACGCCCAACCCTTCGTTTTGACCTCCTATAAGATGCAAAGTTTGTAAGTTTCTTATTTGTTTCTTCCTGGAGTCTAGCATTTCAATTTGTAATAACTTTTCGTACAATTAGATAGCTTTTTTTTCTTATTTTGCAGATTGACAGCTTGTTAACAGTTGAAAAGTAATCTCCGGTGCAATGCAACTCATTATGTTTTGGAGGGTCACATACATCAAGTACTTTGACATACAAGTCTTTTTCTCTTTTTAAAGATTATGTCCAACGTTTTACAACACCTCATTGAAAGTGTGTTATCAACTAAGTCTATTGCAATATTAAACTTGATACCATAGAAAAGCTTGGAGAGAGAAACTCGATCAGCTGTATGTGAAGATGGGTTTGATAACAGTAAGGAGAAGATGGGCCACAGAGAGAATTATGTAGAACATCATGGGTCAGTGTGAACTGTGCTGTGAAACTGGAACAGGTTAAGGACAATATCTCTTCCAGGGTTGGTTGAATTTGTCCTGCTCAAGTGCAGCATCGTCTCCATCTTAAAACTGTCTCATGCCAAAGATGGATATGCTAGGCCTGACTTGTCAGGTGTTTGATGGCAGTGCAACGCATTACGTTCATATGGCAGACAACAATAGTTGCTGTCTGAGTGGTCAAAGAAGCAGAAAAAGAAGCAGAAAAAGAAGCAGAAAAATCCTCTCAGCCAGCTCAGGCTTCAGACAGATGCTTGCTGCAATGAAGTGAACACACTGGGTAAGGTTGGACCTCTGTGCAAACAGAAGTCTGTAGAGAAAGGAGGGACCTACCTCAGACGGAAGGACTTGCACATCTTTGAAAATTATTTTGTTGCTTTGCACCCTCCCTAGATTTATGGTTTTTTTGCGGTTACTTATAGTCTTTAATTTTTTTTCAGTTAGTGTTTGAGTTGTTATTTCTTCCTTTTCAAAGTTTCTTGTTTATGTTTAATCTGATTTATGTTTGTTTATTGCCGATGATTAGCTATGTGCACCCCCTACCCCCCCCCCCCCCCCACACACACACACACACACACGCACACACACATCCACACATGCATTATACACCTTCCTCATCTGATATCACTATTTAGTGGAAGGACGTTAAACTGAAGAACTACTACTAGTACTACTACTTTTTTTTTTTTCCTTCCTTGGCTAGAGCTCCAAGGTTCACTAATGGTGCAAGATTTTTGTGTTTTCTGACTGTGGGGAGAGTGTCTAAACACAACACCTCTGTGCATCCCTTTTTTAGATTCTGTCATTTGTTCCTACAAGCATGAAATGGCCTACTCCCGAAAGGTGGAATGGTTTTTTAATGTATGCGCAGGATGTTCTGAATGCATTCGCACATGGGGCCTTGGTTTATAGTCTCATCCAAAGGACTTTGACATTCAATTCATTTTTTTTGTCAAACTGGGAAGAAAGGGCAAAGCTGGAATCGAACCCACCACCTTGCGCTTTACATGTAAGCCAAGTGAATGTCTTAAGCGTCCTACTCCCTTCCTTGTTAGTCTTGAAGATTGTCCTGGACCAAATGGCTCATTGATGAAGCAGATCAGTGACTGGGACTATTGTACACTTGGTAGCAGGGTCAGTTTGTTTCGGGGGCTAGTTTGGGCTTGGTGGAGAAAACGCGGTTTTTGGTGGTCTTCAAAGTGTTCAGTGTAATGGAAAGGTTTTGTCATAGTCGCACGCAGGCATGCATGCACACATACGCATGCAGAGGGAGGGGCAGAGGGGGACATGGAGGGGGGTGAAGAAGGAAAGGCATCAAAGGTAAAGTAACAAAATAAATATTTCCAATCTAACCACCGGAGAACATTCTGTTTTTGTATCTTATGTCATTTTACATAAATCAGAAGGTAAAAGGAGACATATTCCATGTTACAACAACAAAAATTGGCACAGTTTGTGGCAAGTTTGGTTTTGGTTTTTTTTTTCTCAACCTTACAGTACACTGTAAATTAGAGGTGTAGAACAAGTGTGTTCACTTAGATATGGTAAGCATATATGTCAATCTATGACGTCACAAGAAAGTGCCATCACCTAACATCCACATGGGCTTGTGGAATGAAGCTGCCAAATAAACTACAAGTCATGTTCTTTTAAAAGTCTCTTATTGTTTATCTTGAATGAATGCAGGAAAAGGGAAAGAGAAAAAAAACCAGACTCGTAAATTGTTGATGCCCTAGTTTCATTTAAAAGGCTTTTGAAATTTCATTTGAACTTTAATGGCAGACTGTCACAAATGGTGTGCGAGTTACCTGTGGTGCACAGAACATGCATTGAACAATTGCACTTTACTTTCATGGCTTTATTTTTCTAACTTGATTTGCTCCCTTGGGAAGGGAGATGTAGAACAAGTGTTCTCATTAGATATGTTAGCATATGTCAATCTGTTACATCACATGAAAGTGCGATCATGCGACTTCCGCATGCCCTTGTCTGATGAAGCTGCCAAATAAAACTACAGGCTCATGTTCATTCTAAAGTCTCACACTTTGATCTTGAATGAATGCATATTCTACAAGAGGTAGGCCTATACAGAGAAGGCAGAGTGGATGGATAAATGTCTGTCTCTCTGCTTGCAGCCTATGTCCTGTGCAACCATCCAATAAACAGAACACATGTTAGGCTATTGGGGCTATGTAGGTCAACCAAACTTTTCCCTTCACGATCCAGCGACATGGCGATGGTGAGCCGGACCCAAGAGATAGTTTTGACATTGTTTGGGGGAAATTTTATGCACATTTTATCCCCAAACGCAATGTAATCCATGAGAGAGCAAAATTCTATAGTAGGCAGCAGCAGCCTGGGGAATCTGTGTAGCAGTTCCTCAGAGTATTGCATAATCTGGCTGCGACATGCAATTTTGGAAATAGAGAGGAAGAAGACATCTGAGACAGACTTGCTTGACACTGGAGTCTCCCAGAAGCTTCGGCTGGAAGCAGATCTCGCGCTACAAACAGCAGTCGACACAGCTCGACTTTCTGAACTAATAAAGGCCCAACTGCAAGACCAGAGCAGCAAAGCAGTCGAAGCAGTCAGGGGACATCCATTCCCCAGGGGGCATCCATTCCCCAGGGGACATCCATTCCCCAGGGGACATCCATTCCCCAGGGGACATCCATTCCCCAGGGGACATCCATTCCCCAGGGGACATCCATTCCACAGGGGACATCCATTCCACAGGGGACATCCATTCCACAGGGGACATCCATTCCACAGGGGACATCCATTCCACAGGGGACATCCATTCCCACGCACTCCTGCGGACAAGGAGTGCATGATGTTGGACGAAGGAACAGCCACCACACAGAGAGACAGCGACAGTGTGGGAAATGTGGGCACCAACATGACCGTTACATGGCCACCACACAGAGAGACAGCGACAGTGTGGAAAATGTGGGCACCAACATGACCGTTACATGGCCACCACACAGAGAGACAGCGACAGTGTGGAAAATGTGGGCACCAACATGACCGTTACATGGCCACCACACAGAGAGACAGCGACAGTGTGGAAAATGTGGACACCAACATGACTGTGACAGATGTCCTGCAAAAAACAAAACTGCACAAAATGCCAGAAACTAAATCATTTCTCATCAGTCTGCAGATCCAAAGGTGTCCACAGCATCAGTGACAGTGCAGGAAATAACATGTTAAGTGAAGAAATGTGTAGCTTGGTGTATGTGCATCAGATAGGTGAAACAGCATCATCAGAAAGTCCCTGGAGAGTGACACGAGATTTTTGTGGCCAGGAAGCAACATTCAAAATTGACACAGGAGCAGAAGTTTGTCATCTCCAAAGCTACATACAACTCCCTGAGGCCAAGGCCAAGACTGAAGAAATCTACAACCATTCTTCGTGGCCCAGGGGAAATAATTACCTAAGAAGGAGAATTCTTAGCCACCGTTCAACAGCACAGCAATTCCTACAGCATGAGGTGCTTTGATGTTAATACGGACACAGACAGTCTACTCAGTAGAGGCTGCCACACATCTTGAATTGGTCTGGTGTTTGGAATCCATAGATCCAGTAGACCTGTATGCCCAGCTGAACAGAGAACTGGTCCAATGCAACCCTGTTCACATCATGATGAGGGAGGGACGTAGACCATATGTCGTCTCTGCTGCCAGACATGTGCCCATTCCCCTCATGCAGAAAGTTAAAGAGGAGCTGCAGAGGCTGGGATCGTCCAGAGCATCCAGGAATCAACAGACTGGTGTGCAGGGATGGTTCCTGTACTTAAAAAGGATGGGTCTGTCAGAATCTGTACAGACTTCAAGTAGCTAAACAAATCTGTCAAGAGGGAGAGATCTGCCTTACCGGCAATATCCTCCACAAGCTGAAGAATGCCACAGTCTTCAGCAAATTGGTTGCAACTTCAGGGTTCTTCCAACTACCCTTGGACGAGGAATCCAGGAAACTGACCGCCTTCATTACGCCATTCGGGAGGTACATCTACAATATTCTGCCTCAGGGGATCACATCAGCCCCAGAAATCTTCCAACGGACAGTAGAGGAACTCTTGAATGACCAGCCAAACACAGTGTGTTTCTTTGATGACATCCTCGTCTTCAGTGAAGACAGAGAGAGCCACAGCAGTCATTTGGAATCTGCAGAGAAGAAACTGAGAAGTATTAGATTAAATTTGAACCGCCAAAAATGTAAGTTCACCAAAGAGGAGATAGAGTTCCTGGGTTACCTGATCAGTGGAGATGGAATTTGCATTGACCCTTTTAAAACGGATGCTGTTGTTGGAATGTCAGACCCAACTAATGTCGTGGAACTGAGGCGATTCATGGCGATGGTAAATTTCTAAGGACGTCACCTCTCCAATCTGTTCACAACCAAGCATCCCCTGACACAACTCCTGGAAAAGGACAAAGCTTGGGTGTAGGGCCCACCACAAGCTGATGCGCTAAAACGAATCAAGGACCTGATAACGACTGCACCAACCCTTGCCTTGTACGATCTGTCAAAGCCAACAACTGTCAATTCTGATGCCAGCAGCTACGGCATGGGAGGAGTGCTCCTCCAGGACCAGGGAGATGGCACCCAGCGACCAGTGGTCTACTGTTCAAGAACACTGACAGCAACAGGAAAGAAGTATGCCCAGATAGAGAAAGAATGCCTGGTTGCAGTATGGTCATGCGAGAGATTTGGCTAATATCTAGTTGGACTGCCAACGTTTGCATTAGAGACTGACCACAAGCCTCTAGTTCCCCTGGTGAACACAGAGGATATATCGGACACTCCTCTCCGATGCCAACGCATGCTGATGCGCCTTGCTGCTTCAATGTTGTTGCCCACTACACGCAGAGCAAGAACCTGTTTGTGGCCAACACCTTATCAAGGAGTCCACTCAGTCCACAGGGAGAAGGAGCCATGCTGAATGAAATAGCAGAGCATGTGGACACCCTCACAGCGGCATGGCCAGCTTCTGATGCCTACCTAGAGAAGGTGTGTAAGGAAACAGAGAAGGATACCAGCTTAAAAATAGCACTGGAGTACACCCAAACCGAGCCGCCGCTGTAGTCTAGTGGTTAGGGCGTTGGACTCGTAATCTAAAGGTTGCGGGTTCGATCCCAGCTTTCGGCTATGGCGTTGTGCCCTTGGAAAAGGCACTTTACAGCTATTTTCTCACCCCACCCAGGTGTGAAAGGGGTACCAACCTTGTGTTGGGGTTAACCCTGCGATAGACTGGCGTCCTATCCAGGGGGGAGTCTATGACTCTCAGTCGCTTAACGCCACAGAAACCGGGATAAGCACCGGCCTGATGAGCCTAAGGCTCGGGAGAGACTAACACCCAAACCGGCTGGCCTCGATACAAGGAGGATGTCAAACTTGGAGCTCGACACCTTTTTTGCTATACAAGGAGAACTCAGTGTCTGGAATGGAACCCTCACCAAGGGAGACAGGACTGTCATCCCCCTTTCATTGCAGCAAGGAGTGCTTGAAAGGATTCATGAGGGGCACATGGGAATTAACAAGTGCAGAGAACGAGCACAACAATCAGTTTGGTGGCCCCACATAGGTCAAGACATCAAAGATTGTGTCATTCGTTGTTTCTGCCAAGAACGATCTCAGAGAAAGGAACCTCTTCTTGCTTCTGATCTACCAGACCGACCATTTCAACGAATTGGTGTTGACGTGACATCTGTCAAGAAGACGCACAGTTTAGCAGTTGTGGACTTAGGCTACTACAATTCCAGATAGTCCTACCTAGATATTGTCCACCATCCCAACATTACATCAAAGACGGTTGTGTCTAAGATGAAAATTTGGTTCTCTCACAATGGCGTTCCACAAACAGTGATTTCTGATAATGGGACTCAGTTCACAGCATCCGAGTTTAAAGCATTTGCTGCGGACTGGGATTTTCACCACGTCACGGCTAGCCCTCACTACCCACAGGCTGATGGTGCTGCTGAGAAAGCAGTACAGACAGCCAAGAAACTTCTGAAACAAGACCACGTCTTCAGACCATACAGGTCTACCCCTACTCCTGAGTTTGGATACAGCCCAGCTGAGCTGACCTATGGAAGAAAGCTTCGCACAACTCTACCGGTGCACCTCCAAACATTGTCTCCTCAAGTGATTCCCTGCAGAACACTGCAAAAGAGAGACATTGTCTACAAAAGCCAGCAGCAGGTGAACTTTGACCATCGTCATGGTGTCCCGCTATCTGCTCTCCTCCCTGGTGATCCAGTCATTGTGAAGTTGGAATGAATGAATAATCTTTATTTTTCAAGGGTTACAGAGTAAGTATTACATACGTTTTTTCATCCGCCCCTTGCCCTTATTAGGGAATATAGATATAAAAAAATTAAATGAAGAAAATAGCAACCCCCTACTCTACAAACCACCATCACCAACAACAACATTTCAACCTATTATTTAAAAAAGGAGATGAGTATACATTCAACAAACGATTAATATCCAACTGGATACATTGATAATTATTTTAACAAAGAGAGATAGATAGGTAGGCCTATTCAACAAACACATAATCCACAACTGACCCAAACATTAATATTAAGACAGATGCACTGATTCTAATTCTCCACCTTCACTTTCACCTGTCCCGTTGTCCCGCGGTCCGTGGGGGCACTACTGAAGATTTTGCAACCAGCTTCCTCCGCTCCCCAAGGTCCTCCACCATCCATAGCTATTAGCAGATCGCTCCACCCAAGGCCTATCCACTCTCTGATGTTGTATTCCCATCGTTTCCTTTGCCTCTTCATCTCCATCCCCTTACTGTTCCCTGCAAGACTGTCTTGGTCTGTCCAGATGTTCACTAATGAAGAAGTGAAAACCAGAATAAAGAATGCCATCAGACCATATGAAGAGTTCCTAACTTCTGTGAAAAAACGCAAGCTAAAGTGGTACGGGCACTCCACACGAATTTAACTATGTAAATCAAAACGATTTAAAGGGAGAGGAGACAAAAAAAGAGAAAGAATAGAGAGGAGGCAGCAGAGAAGAGCAACGCAAACAAAAAATGATAGGTATTAAGGCATTTTTGCAAATCTTTCACACTTCAATAATAACACAACATTATGAAAAACAATTTAAAAAAACAACAACAAACACCCCCCTTCCCCCAACAACATCAAACAAACATCAACACACACACACACACACACACCACACACACACACACACACACACACACACACACACACACACACACACACCAAGATGGCACGCCCCACAAAATACCCAATCATAACATTTTTCACATCATGTTAAAAATCATGAATGAAAAAGTCCAAAAGGCGTAACGCACATACGCACCCATACACTCGCGCGCACACACACACACACACACACACACACACACACACACACACACACACACACACACACACACACACACACACACACACATATATATATATATATATATATATATATATATATATATATATATATATATATATATATCAGAAAAAGCTACTCTATGTGGGTAAGGGAAGCTGATGAGTTAATGACCTTAATGTGTTTTCTTCTTCTTGTTCTTCTTTTTGTTTACCTTCTTATTGTTCTACTTTTTGATGTTGTTTTTATTGCTGTTGTTGTTGTTGTTGTTGTTGTTGTTGTTGTTGTTGATGATGATGATGATGATGATGATGATGATGATGATGATGATGAAAAAGCAAAGACAAAGCAAAGCAAAAACAAGGCAAAGCAAAACAAACCAAAGCAAAAGTAAAACAAAGCAAAAGTAAAGCAAAACCTCATGACATAATTATGTGGCGCCAGCCAGAACACGACGAGTATGAACATTGGTCCTTCCAAATTTAAACAGCACCCCATCTCTCTCTCCCCTCCCCCCCTCCCTTTTCACCCCCTCCCTTTCCCCCCAAATAATCGTATTCGTTATTTCTGTTCTCGTCGGCAATTCTGCACTGTCTCCCAGAAATTAAACCTGCTATAAGTTTTTTTTTCCCTTTGTGTTATGTTTATTTTAAGAGTAAGTTTCAATAGTATTGCACACTGTAATGCTTCGCCAAAACAATGTGTAAAATAGACCATGCACTCGCACTCAACACAAGACAACTTTCCAATTTTCTCCTTATTTTCTTGTAGTCGAACTCTCTCGTTTTTGGTTAGTAATGGGAAGGGGCAGGGCAAGGGAATGGCTGATGTCGGCGCACGATTCGATAATCTGTTGTCCGTTAATCGGCGATTATGCGAGTGTTTACGTATCCGATGACAATGTCTCCGTGTGTTGGCGTTCGTCTGTTATCCCGGGTTTGTGACAAGTGTGTGTCGAACCATGATACGAATTTTTTCTCCTTCCTTTAAATTTGTTTTTAACTTCTTATGTTTTTAGGCAAAACAGATAAACATGAAACGTCTAACATTGTGATCATATTTTTGTAATTTAAAATATTAGCGCGTAAGCCATGAACAGAGAGTTATTCGCTAAGTCGTTACTTACTCTTTCTTTGATTAACTCCCCTGAAGCTGCGGCTTTATGAATTTTAGTAGTAACAAAGAAGGGAACAGTGTTGTTGCCAAGGGAGAGAATACGAAGCTACGACGGCAAACCTTTATGAAATTTAGTGGTTTTAAAGAAGGCAACAGTGTTCTTTGCAGGGGAGGGAACTTGAAGCGTCGCTTATTCGCGCAAGGGTTCTGTAAGGCAAGGAAGAATATAATGCGAATAATATTTTTGGATGTCTTTTCTCTGATAGAATTTTGAGCTATTGTAAATGAGAGTAACTCTCATCAAAGCGGCTGATAGATCACAGTCATTTGCTTCTCTAGGGAATAGGAGAGTGAAGCGGGAGTGAGTGGTGACCGTGCAGTGACACTTCCGGTACACCTTGTGAGTAAATGTAACTATAAAGTAGCAGGCTATATAATAAAAACGAATGCCTGCTCGCGGTAAGTTGAAGTATTCTACCTATGCACACGTCAACATCTAGAATGTAGTTTTACTTTTTTATTTTGTAGGTGAAATTGTCAAAAAGTTCTCACGAAAATGTCTGCTTGAACAGATATCGGTAACACCTTTCCAATTAGCGTAGTGCTGTACGATATTTAATTTAGAACATTGCACAAATTCTACTCTATGATTATGCCTAGACTAAATATTATTATGATTCAATTCTCTAGCTGTTCAATATATTCGTTTCAGTAACTTCAAAAAGTTTTAAAGTCTGCAGACGGGTGACTTATAGTGCCAAAAAGACGCATTATTACACCCACTTCTGCCCTCACGCTACAGATTACCTTGTTTCTAGATACGTTTCTACATAAATATCGCCACCTTGAGATTTAACTCTGTCATAGGAGCATCGGTGATCTGGGTACTAGTCCTTCGAAAGAGATGATAAACCAAGATCACGTGAACGACACACATTGAGCCCACTTGAAACAAACAAACATGGCAACAAGAGAGTTCCTGAAGAGTTCCTGCAAAAATTCTGTAGAAAAAAGCCAATCAGGAAAACAAAAGCACGCGAAGAAAGAAAAAGGATATAAAATATACGGGTTCCCCTGCTCGTGAGGCGAGGCCCTGTCCCTGGAGAGAGCAGCCCAGATTTCATACTGTGACTAGTGGTATAAATATACAAATACAGAAAAGTGTATTCCCATAGTTATCACACCGAGGTTCAAATAACAATTCTATCAAACAGTTAAAAAAAAAAAAAAAAAGGCACAAGAGAGGAAAAAAACAAAACCAAACCCAAAAACAAAAAAAAGAAAAAAAATCAAACCAACAACTACCACCCCCAAACCACATAAAGATCTACATTAAAAAAAAAAAAAAGACACCCCCCCCAAAAAAGAAGAAAAAAAAGCCCTCTCTTTATGTAGAGGACAAGAAGACAATTTCAATTCAACATAAGAACCAAAACATTTCTATCTAATGATAATCTAGGATAATACATGTGAAAGTGGAAGATAGAAAATAAAGGAGAGAGAGAGAGAGAGAGAGAGAGAGAGAGAGAGAGAGAGAGAGAGAGAGAGAGAGAGAGAGAGAGAGAGAGAGAGAGAGAGTCCAGGTTACACATCAAACCAACCAATAAACAAAGGTTTTCAAAACTCCCAACAGGAAACATTTCTTTAAATAGTACTATCAATGAAACCTATGAAGTCACAATGTGGCCAAAAACCTAATAATGAAAAAAAAAGTATATAAAAAATACAACATTAAATCAGCGACAGAACAACTATTAAAACTTATACAGGCCAGTTGTAAATCATACTCGATACGTTTATAAGGCACAGTTTATTACTGAGGAAAAAAAGAAGAGATGGAGAAAAAGGGTATAAAAAACCTGCAGTGATGGTGATGGAGCCATGTGCTCAACGTTCCTATCTCCTCAAGGCACCCGATGGAAGTGAGCTGCGGCGAAATCGTCGCCACATCAGGTTATAGAAAGATCCTGGTGAAGCCTCCAGCACGTCCACCTCAGGGTACGGCTGTAGGGGCTACACCCTCACCTCCCCCCTCTCCTCCTCAGTCAGTACAGCACCTGGACTGTCTCCGTTGTCATCTCTGTCACCAACTGTTGAGCAGCAGCCTTGTGATGTCAACGGGATATCCCAGTGGTCAGAACATTGCGCGGGCAATTTGACGACCCGAGTTCAATTCCCGTTCGAGGGGATTTTTCCCTTGGAGTTAACATCAGTGCTGACTCTACTCTCCCCAAAAGTCCTTCGGATGAGACTGTAAACCGAGGCCCCGTGTGCAAACGCGCGCAGAACATCTTGCGCACATGTTAAATCCTGTTCCGCTTTTCGTAAGAGTAGGCCATTGTGAGCCGGTGGGAACAGATGACAAGGTTTACAAAACTGCACACACACAGGGAGTGGATGAAAAAAAAGTACACGAGTGCTTATTCCATTATTCTGGGTAGGCTATAAAAACAAACAAAGAAACCCCATCCACATCAAGGCAGTCTGTACCACCTCAGCCTCCCGGCCAATCTTCACCCACAGTGACAGACAAGTCAACTGACCAGCAAGATTTCAGGATTAGTACCTGTTGTGTTGTGTATGGGCTTTTTTTTTTTACATCGAGGATAATGGAATAAGCACTCATGTGTTTTTAATTTTTTTTTTTTTTTATCCAGTCCCCCCATGTGTATGCAGTTTTGTAAATCTCGTCATCTGTTCCCACCGACACACGATGGCCTCCAAAAGGCAACCTGTAGCTAGGTTGCCCATTTGGTTAGTTAGCTGCCTCTAAGCAACAGTGTAGTTTGGCTGCTTATTTAGCAGGGTGATTGCGTTCTATACTTGTCATGTAGAGAGCAGAAGACTGCTCGGTAGGAAACATGAATGAAAATGACCCATGGCCTGTACAAGTCAGCAGTGTGTAGTTAGGCTGTATCACATTCACATGTCCACTAAGTAATCGTGTGTCTTGGTTATCATTAGAGGACACCTGAGTAGGATATTTCAGGGATGGTTTTCTTCCAATACATATGATTACTGAAAGTAATGTGTTTGTCATTTTCAACAAGAACGCTTTGCTGAAAGACACATTGGTCACTGCAAACTAAGAGTTTGACAAGAACTCTTTGCTGGAAATCCATTGTTTCGTGTTTTTATTTTCATTGATCAAGAGGGAAAACGATAGCACGTTTAAATGCAAGTAATTTCTGTAACGTACAAGGGGAGATGTGTCATGACTTGAGTTGTTTTACTGAATTATGGTAATAAGACATTGCTGCAATCACCAATATGGCATCTGTGAGTACATGCCAATGTCTCTTCTGAATCCTCTCGATAGCCTATATAGCAATAATCAAGCTGTCACGGTCACTCTTCTGAAACCTGTGCAGAAGAGGGGTGTCGTATTCATAGGCATACCAGAGACTGTATAAGCTACGCTGAGATAGATGACGAGCTTCGGTGCGGTTAGCGTATGCGCCAGGCCCCTATAGCCTAGCTGTACTGACTGAGAGCACGCTAGGCTAGGGCCTAGGCCTAATGCTCGGCCGGCCCAGTTCGACAAGGCTTTCAGCAGCTGAGGTGGGAACCAGCGCGGTGACTGGTTGGCTTCAGTGGTGTTACATAGTCATAATTCAGTCGTTGTATTGGCAGTAAAATGTGTTTTTATACCGTCAAAACCAAACAAAATTTATACAGAACTGTATTGCATGCAGAGAAATTGATAAAAAATATTTGCAGATACCGAAAACTCCGAAAACTCTCTCTCTCTCTCTCTCTCTCTCTCTCTCTCTCTCTCTCTCTCTCTCTCTCCTCTCTCTGAACTGAAGCTGTCAAGCTGTCAAGACGTGTGTAGGGAGCTCTCCGATGAAAGTGTTCATTTAGACGGAACCTGGCTTCCAATACTTTTCATTTTTATACCAGTGGTCATCTGCAATCATGCGGATTGCACCTGTGATATTGTCTATCTTCAGATAGTGTGTTCCTGTGGTAAATCAGAAAAAAAAGTCAATTCTATTTCAAATTGCCATTCCATGTCGCATACAGACTTGAGGCGTCCGCCACCCAGTTGTGTGTGTGTGTCTGTGTCGGTGTCGCCAGCTGATTGTTCGGGACGTATGGAGTACCACTCGAGACCTGCCTGCGACGCCAACGCTCGCTGTCCAACCATCGAGGGCTCGCTGTCCCCCCCTTTCATGAATGCAAGTGGTAGTGTTTAGGTGTGTGTGTGGGCCTACTTAGGCCTAGTCTAGTCTGCTTCCAAGTACTGTGTCTCCTCACCATGGAGACCATCGTCATAGTATCCCACCAGGTGTACGTGTGAGTAGGCCTACGTAGTCCTCCTCGTGTGTAGTTTTCCTGCCAAGTACAGTGACTGCGTACCATGGAGAAAATTGTCATAGTATCCTAGATTTGTATTGACTACTATTGACAGCCCCCCCCCCTCCCCCACCTCCCTTCACTCTTACTTCAGCCCCCCCCCCCCCTCCTTAAACCATTTTCTTTCAGTACACATCTGACTGCCTCCATGTATATGAACCAGTATGCAGTGTAGTATTTCATGTGTTGAAATTGTGAACTGTTGGTCTAGGGGCATGGGGTAAAAACAGCATACCCAATCTCCATCACTCTATTTCACTTTTTTTTTTTTTTTTTTTTTGATTAAATATTTCCGTCTTTCCTTATTTATTATTATTATTATTTTTTTTTTTGGAAACCATTTTCTTTTACATACACTTATGACTGCCTCCATGTAAATGAATCAGTATACAGTTAAGTGTGTCATGTGTTTGAAGATGTAAACTATTGACTAGGGGCCATGGGATAAAAACAGTATCTAATCTTCATTCACTCCATCTCCACTCCCCCTGTCCCCTCCCCCTCCACCCCCAAAATGTCTGCCGTCACCAACAATACCCAATATGACTGGGCCCCCCAAATACATATCAAAATCGACCCAAAACAATTAACTTTTAGGGTCCCTTTTCCATTGCTTCCCTTAACAAGAAAAATCTTTTATAAACGTTACATGTGTAGTGTAAACAGTCAACCAGCCTTTAGTGTTTATTGGAATGACTATGCAATACCCAACAAACTGATTTCACTTAGTGACAATGATGACCTATCAAGTATCCCAACCACCCTACCCAACGAACTGTACAAGACAAAAATACAGGTGAACTGTGCAGACAGAAAACTTATCACTGTCACCGCCTTCTATACCACCGGTACTGTGCTAGTACAAGGCAACCTGTGCAGAAGATGGCTCAGGAAGGAATTTCAGTCACTGGTTCAGGTGATACGAGCCATCTACAACCTGACAAAAAAAGACACCCAACCAAACTTGGACGAGGCTGCGCGCAACCTGTCTGAGCTACCCCTGCCCCAACCCAAACCTTCCCCTTCAGGCAAAATAATTCCCCAAGACATCCCCTCCCCATCCAAAAGTCCTCACCTCCCCAGACTGGATTCAATGACCCATCCCACCACCAGCCCACCACTCAGTCCTGATACTCAGCTGTCACCATCATCACCAGCATCACCCTCATCCCCACCAGTCCAGCAGCCAGGCCAGGCAAACTCAGCTGTGGGGAACACAACACAAACCACTCCACAAAACACAATACAAACACCACATCCACTCCCTGAGCAAACGCAGCAGGTGCAACATGTTTCACCACCAACCACTCATCCTCACATAAAGCCACGTCGCACTCCCCGTTTCCTGTGCAAATATGCAGTTACCCAAACATCACTACAACAGAAGCAAAAGATACACTCACTAACTTGTTCAATTAAAAAAGCCACTAAAGTGTTAGGGTCCCTCACCAAGAGTGTACACAAACTGCAAAAAGAAAACCATGACTTGAAGTCAGAACTCACACAACTGAAACAAACACTATCAAAAGCACACACACAAAAACACTCAGCCATACCGTCAAATCAAGAACAGGACTCCCTTCTATCATCCTTCCCTACCACCAACAGATTTTCTCCTCTCTACCTCGAGGACGAAAACAAAAAACTATGTACACAAGACAACATTAACCTGAAGCCAACTCCACCTGACTCTACAACTCAACAGCATGCCTCAGTCAACACCATCAAAGACGACACTGACCTGAAGCAAACCCTATCTTACTCTACAACTCCACAACATGCCTCAGTCAACACTATCAAAGTCATCACCCAAACAGACTCTAACAAACAATCCTCCAACATTCCTGAAGACATCAGCAACCAAACAGTCAACACTGACAAAAACAGCAACCAAGCAGACCCTGACAAACAAACTTCCAACATCACGGTGGACAATGATTTAAACACAAATGTTTGGACAACTGTCTCTCAAAGGAAAAGAAAAGAAACAAAACTGCAATCAAACACCCCTGAAGCACCCCAAAATACTACCACCAACACTCTCACACCACGCCAACAACTTGCAGAACAAAGGGTACACTCCAACACCACAAATCTCATCTTAGGTGACTCAGTGTCACAACAAATCAAATCTGATATTCTATTTCACAAAGGCAAGAATCAGAATATCAGCATCTCAGGTCTCACAGTCGATGACCTTATTCATTGGCTGAAACATATTCCCTGCAACAAAGAAGTACAACACATCATTTTTCACACAGGCATTAACACATGCAAATATACATCCATCACAGAAAACAAATGGACACATCTCATTAAAAACATCAAACATGTGTTCCCTCAAGCCAGGCTGCTGGCATCATCCATCATCCCCCCTATGGGATGGCATCCCCTAAAAAAAACAGTCAATGTGTCAAATATATCCTTAGCTAAAGTGTGTGCTGCAGAAAAAATCCCTTTTGCAGACCACACTTCCACATTCACAACTGCAAGTGGGGCCCCACGCAAAGATTTATATAGGGACCAATTTTATCCCAGCCCCAAAGGTTCAGACAGGATAGCGTACAGCCTCAAGTACGCTGACCCCCGACATCAACGACAGCCACTCTTGACAGCCCCCACTACATGGCCCAACCAGAAACAGAGGACACAAGCCCCATCTCTGCTGCAAAAAGGATATCTACAAAAATCCAGTGTCCCTGGATATCCTTTTTCATCACAGATGTCAGGACGCCGCCCCACCCACCAACCCCAGAAGGACAATGTGTGGTTCAACAGACAGACTCTCCCATATCCACGATCTACAACGACCCTACGTTCTCCCCACCACCTGCCCCCACCCTACCCAGCAGTGTCTGTGTCCAGACCTCACCCAGCCCCAGCCTTCCCCTCCAGTGCTCCCTATGACCAGCCCAACACGGCATTATATACCTTAGAAACTCTGGTGTGATCTTACCACTCTACCAGCACTCAACAAGAATAAACTGATATTTCTGTATTATATCAGTTATTCTGTGCTGGAGGTGTGCCCACCTGATGCAGTGCTCTGAAAGTATAGCACACAGTGTCTGATCAGTGCCAGATCATACTTCATCCAGAAAAGCTTTGGCTAAAATTTCCAGGATCTGTACTTATTGTATGTCAACATTTTAATCCTTGTGAACTTGTGCAACAGGATTAGTATTCTGGCTTTGACTATTGTTCCTGTTGCTGCTTACAGGTGTTCTTATTTCATTATTCTTCCACATTTTATTGCCTTGACTGTTCATGGTGTGTTCCTATCTTATTATTTGTCCTCATTTAATTGCTTTATTGTGAATGAACAAAATGTATGAATACACATGAACATACGAGCAAAACAACAACACCACAAGATTACGAAGACTGTTTCCCGTGCTCCACGCCCCATGATCTTGATTCGTTTACCGGTGTTAGACTGATACTGATATACTATATCAGTTATTCTGTGCTGGACTTGTGCCCATCTGATGCAGTGCTCTGAAAGTGCAGCACACACAGTGACTGATCAGTGCCAGATCATACTCCATTCAGAAAAGATTTGACTAAAATTTTCCAGGATCTGTGCTTATTGTGTGCCAACACTTTTAGTCTTCATGAACTGCGCCGATTGTGCATCAGGATTGTAATCTGGCTGTGACTATTGTTTCTGTTACGGTGTTCTTATTTTATAATTCTTCCACATCTTATTGTCTTGACTGTTCAAGGTGTGTTCTTATTTTATTATTCTTCCACATTTTATTGCATTGACTGTTCAAGGTGATTTAGTATTGTTTTTGCTATCTTCATACATATTTTTTTCATTTTCATAACATCTTCTTCTCTTTATAATTGTATCACCCTACTTGTGCTTCAGTTTGCTGGTTTTGGTATATTTACGTGTTTTTTCCAGTTAGATTAGGCAGGATTAACTGAATCAATATATACACATATATATATATAATTATTATATATATTATTGTGTGTTGTATGTGTTAGATTTATTATTATATATATATATAATATATATATATATATATATATTATTGTGTGTTGTAGTATAGTGTTTATTGATTTATTCCTTCTTAATCCATTTTATCCTCTACCCAACCAAGTGCTCACCCAACTCCCCCCCCCCCCCCCCCCCATTATTACTCTTCTACTTTAATTCTTCATCTTCACCAAATTTTGCACACCTATCACATTTCTCACTAAACTAACTAACTGATGTATTCAAGACATACTTCATGGCCCTCCAAGGATGGATTACGCATCTGCCACCTAAACATAAACCATGCAATAAATAAAATTGAAGATATTTCAACACTCATCACAAATCAAGGCAAACCATTTCACATACTGGGTCTTTCTGAGTCAAGAATTTCAAAACATATAACAGACACAGACATATATATTCCAGGTTACAAAATCCTACGAAGAGATCCACAGCATTCCAAAGAAACTGGGATCTTAATCTATATTAGTGAATCAGTAACATTTAAACATCTTCCCCATCTAGAATGTCATGAAGTAGAATCTATCTGGATTGAAGTTTCTGTAAAAGGTACATCCCCTATTGTAATTGGGTTTTGTTACAGAAATCCATCAGAAAGAAAAAATTGGACAGACAAATTTGACTCCATGATGAATGAAGTCCTATTAGAATCAAGGGAAGTAATCTTACTGGGTGACTTCAATATTGACCTAGCAAAAGTACACAATCAATGGACCCAAATTACGAACTCACTCAATCTTCACCAATTAGTCAATTCACCCACAAGAGTCACATCAAATTCAAGCACAATAATTGATCACATTTACGTATCTAACCCTAAAAACATCATAGAAACATGTGTCCCTGTCTATAACTGCAGTGATCACTATCCAGTCTGTGCCACATGGTCAAAAAAAGGAACAAAAATTCCCAAACCTGGACACAAAACTATAACCTATCGTTCATTCACAAAATTTGATGAACAGCTTTTTCTCCTAGAACTATGCAAGTCCACACTCTCGGAAACATTCAACATTACTGATCCAGACTTAGCTATTGAGTTCTGGATAAAGACATTCACTGAAATCTATAACAAACATGCCCCACTAAAAACCATTAGAATCAAACACGTCCCCAAGCCGCCTTGGCTCACAAAGGAACTAGAGGAAGCATGTTATCTTAGAGACTCTCTAAAAGAACACAAATATTATGAGGAATCAAAAAAATTAAGAAATGCCATAATCTCACAAAAACGGCGGGAAAAAAAGAAATATTTCCAAGACTTACTATCTTCCAAACAAAATTCAAAGACAGTATGGCGAGCAATAAATCAAATAACTAACAATCAATCATCTTCCAAATCAAATGTAATCAAAGACATCTCTGCTGAAAAACTTAACAACCACTTCATCAATGTTTCTTCTAACGTAATCAGCAATGATAACTCAGAATCCAATGACCTCAATAAATTAAAACAATACTGCCAAGAAAAGCTTATACCTTCAAAACTTCACCTACCATTCATGTCTGTTTCAGAGGTCTATAACTATCTGACTCACCTCAAACAATCAAAAACGCGTGGTCTTGATGGAATAGACAGCAATATATTAAAATTATCAGCTCCAGTTATCACAGACACACTAACATATATATACAACCTCTGCCTTGATAAGAACTATTTCCCCAATGCCTTCAAATGTGCTAAAGTGATCCCCATCTACAAGTCTGGTGATACCTCAGATCCTTCAAACTATAGACCAATCTCTATTATACCTATCCTTTCAAAACCCCTGGAAAAACATATGAATAAACACTTAGTCCA
>CM060332.1:10516032-10521032 GCA_030674155.1 Stramonita haemastoma
AATCGCTTAGAATATTTAATACATTTGGAAGTTTATTGTAGAGTTAATAGATGATTATAGACATGTTTGTCAAAGAATCATATACGTGTTTTGACTTGTTTGTTGTTGCTTGTTGAAGTCCAAGGGGACCTTTTTATATAAAAAAAACTTTTAAAAATTCATTATTTTGGTTACAAAAACATATAATCATATCCTATGCCAAGGCATTAGCATTGAGAAAGACGCGTTTGCCATTTCATCGATCATGTTCATAGAATGGCACACCAATGTTGAAACCACAATTTCTTATGCAGCGTCTTTTATTACCCTCATTTTACATGCAATAATGAGTTGCTAGGGTGACTGTGCTTGGTACTAAAGAATCACCTATCTGTCCTCATGGGAAGAGCAATCCTCCCATGGAACGCTGAATATTCCCTCACAAGTTCATGTCATTGTTCTTTGATATGATATTTGATTGCACTATTTCGAATGCTTGGAATGCTTCCTTAACTCAGGGTTCATTTGACAACAAATGATTGTAATAACAATTTGAAATGTGCTTGTGCAATGTTTCGATGTTTTTGCTTCTATGTACCTCGGGTGACTAGCAGAGTTGCGTTGCAAATGCGAGCTTACCATTGTTGTGTGCCATCTTTTTTAGGATGGAGTCCTCAAAAGTAATGAAATTGGTCATCCTCTCCATTCCCTCTCTTATTCTGATGTCATACGCGGTGACCATGATCCTCGATTCACCTTATGAACATCCATGCGTAATGCGCTCGTCGGTCTGTCTAGATGACTGTAGATTTGCAGTTCTTTAGTGCTGCCCATGAGTAATGTCATCATGCAAATCTGAGTTGCAAAGGGGTTTCACAAATGAGATGAGTGTAGATTATGAGTGTCTCTGTCCATGATGTTTCTCCAAAAGTGAAGATACAGGTAGAGAAGGCACAGCCCGGCGACCCACAACACGTGGTCTGAAGACACTCCACACATTTATTATCATAAACAACAGCACTACTTCATCCGTACACACACTAACTTACACATCAGGCATTACAAATTAAGCACTATACGTTGCCGACGCCGTCAGCCATCACACACTGCAATTAGCACTTTGCAAGCTAAACATTGGACAGTCTTTTTGGTGTTGGAGATGCTTCTCTATCAGAATTCTCAGGTTGAAAATTTGTTCCATTGTGCTGCGTTTTGGTCTAAAGCCCGCTTGTTCTTCTGCCAGGAGTTTTTCTGCTTGGTTTTTCAGTCTGTTGAGGACTACCTGCAGCATGATCTTGCTAGGATGGCTTATGAGACTGATGGTTCTGTAGTTCTGGCATTGCTTGAGGTTTCCTTTCTTTGGCAGGGGTATTACAAGAGACTGTGTCCATTCTTTTGGCCATTCTTTGGTGTCGTGGATCTTCTGACAAAGATCTGTGAATCGCCTTGCTGTTTCATTCCCTCCATTTTTTATGAGTTCAGCTGGGATGTTATCGATTCCAGGGGACTTCCCCTTCTTCAATTGCTTAATAGCTGTGTCTACTTCACACCTTAGTATTGGTGGGTCTTTATCTTGGTGTTCAGGGGGTTTGTCAGAAACTATGTTGGTATCTGGGCGTAGTGGGTAGTTATACAATCCCTCACAGTATTCTGTCCAGCGCTGGAGGATGGCATTGTTTTCCGTTAAAAGATTTCCTTCTTTGTCTTCAATAACAGAGGCTTTAGGCTGTGTGGTTTTCGTTAGTGCTTTCAGAGTGTTGTAAGCTGTTTTGCTGTGTTTCCCTTGGCCATTCCATCTTCGATGTTGTTGCATTGTTCTTCTATCCACGCTTCTTTGGCTTCTCTCATCTTTTTCCTCACTTCTCTGTGGCTATCCATGTACTTGTTGTTGGCTTCTTGACTTGTGAACTTTTGCTTCTTAAGTTCTCTTCTTTTGTCGCAGAGGTCAAGAACCTCATTTGTCACCCAGGGTTGTTTCTTTGTTCTGCTTCTGCCTAATGTTTCTTCTGCTGCTGTCGTTAGCACTTCTTTGATGTTGTTGGCTAATGTGTTCACATCATTGTCAATGGCTGTGAGTGCGGCGAACTTTCCTCCAATTTTGGCTTGGAAGATCTCAACCACTGTTGGGTCTTTGAGTTTTTCCAGGTCGAATCTTATGCGTGGGCTTTTTGGCTGTTGTTTTGCTTTCAGTTTCAGCCTGATGGTGGTAAGTACAAGGTCGTGGTCACTGCCAATGTCAGCTCCTGGGAATGTTCTTGTATTTGCCTTGTTTATGCTGGATTTGAATCTTTGGGGTGACAGAATGTAGTCAATTTGATTATGAAT
This sequence comes from Stramonita haemastoma, assembly GCA_030674155.1. NCBI lineage: Eukaryota > Metazoa > Mollusca > Gastropoda > Neogastropoda > Muricidae > Stramonita > Stramonita haemastoma. The sequence goes on from CM060332.1 coordinate 10,518,337, forward strand.
CAGACCATTTGGTGAGTGCCAGGTTGATGTTCTAGATGGCTTGTGAGGGTGGAGTGTGTTAGCCAGAGTTAGTTTGTGCTTCTTTGCGAATTCCAGCAGCCGCTGTCCTCTGTCATTTGTTTCTCCCAGTCCAAAGCGTCCTGTGGTTCCTGCCCAGGTGTCATAGGCATCAGGTCCCACCTTAGCATTCCAATCGCCTTCCACAATAAGGATGTCTTTTTTGGGCGTTTTGGAGATGACGTTTTCAAGTTCTTCATAGAATTCTTCTATCTGGTCATCATCGTAGTCAGATGTTGGAGCATACACTTGGATGATGGTGAGATTCTGGGGTTTTGCAGAGACTCTGATTGAGATGAGTCTGCTGGATATTGGTGTGCAGTTGATGATGCTTGACACAATCTCTTTCCTGACAATGAAGCCTACTCCGTGTTGGTGTAGTTTCTCATCTCCACTGTACCATATTTTGTGGCCGTCTTGCGGGGTTGTTTCTCCGAAGCCAGTCCATCTGACTTCCGCAAGCCCTAGGATGTCCCATTTATACCTCTGTAATTCATGTGTGAGTTCCTGTACTCTTCCTTTTGGAACAGAGTTCTAACATTCCATGTACCAATGGTTACCCCTTTAGCTGGAAGCTTTAGGGTTAGTTCTGCTCCAGTGGCACACTTGTCACTCCCACCCTGGAGGCTTGCAGTGGGTAGCGCGGTCGTTGTTGATCCGGGCCACGACCGATCCGGCATGTGTTTCTTGCTTTGCTTTTCTTTGCTTTTTTGGTTACAAAAACATATAATTATATGCATGACAAGCATTAGCATTGAGAATAAGCGTTAGCCATTTGCAGTCGTATGTTCATGAATGCACACCAATATTGAAACTAACAATCTATACAACGTTTTAATACCCTCATTCATATAACATGCATATAATGCCAAGTGCAAGGGGACCTGATGCATCTGGCCTCTAAAGGATTCACCTATCCTGGATCCTCATGGAAGACATCCATCCCATTGGAAACCCTGACATAATTGCCACACAGCACTATTGTTTTGAATGGCAATTGATTGCCAAAAGAGTGCTTGGAATGCTCCTGTGTCTCAGGGTTCATTTGACAACAAATTCGTTGTAATAACTTCAAATGTGCTTGCAATGTTTCATTTTTCTTGTTTTCTAATGTTACGCGCGGTCGGGGACTGGGGGTAAAAAAGGACATGGGTGCTTATTTAATTATCCTCGAAAAAAAAATGAAAATAAACATCCTCTCCCCCCCACACATAGGAAATATCCTCGACAGCCTTTAAAAACAGCGTAAGTGGTTCAGAGTCTCAATGAACTTAAGCAGTTTTAAGGCTGCAGAGATGTTTCCATCAAGACCTGTGTAATATAAAATGTCACTTAGATTAATACTTTCTGACCATTTTCGTTTCACTCCACACACACACACACACACAACACACACACACACACACACCACACACACACACACACACACACACATATATATATATACACACACACACACACACACACACACACACACACACACACCACACACACACACACACTACACACACACGTGCGCGCGCGCGCGCGCGCACACACACACTCGCACATTCACGCACGCACGCACATTCACGCACGCACAGTCGCACACATGGTCAGTGTCACAATCCGCTCTCTAGAAGATGCAAGTGACTTTGATGCTGGAAAGGTTGACATGTCTGGTGAGGATCAGGTTGAGGTGTTGCCAGTGTTTGGATCGTGGCTGTCTCCAGGAGACTTGATGTTGATGCTTTTTGTTAAGAAGGTGCTACTGATACACAACCCATGATGACAGCAAAGCCCTAACAGGCGCTGGCCATTCTCGTTTATTTTTCCAGTGCCAAACTGACCCAAGCAGGTCAAGTTGTGGTTGACACCTACTCTGGCATTGAAATCACCAGTGATGAACAGTAGTTCTTTGTCAAGAAATCTCCTGAGGTCTTCACAAAACTTGTCTTTTGCTTCTGCTGTGGATGTCAAACTTGGTGTGTAGGCACTGGTTAGACTGACTGGTCCTGTGAATGTCTGGAGTTGGAGAGACAGGATACGGTCTGTTCCTCCTGCTGGTGGGGTTATAGATCCCAGCTGTTTCTAACTGTGAATTCCATGCTGGGTTCTCTGACCTCATCTGATGGTTTGCCCTGCCAGAACAGGGTGAAGTTTCTCTCCTTCACAGATCCTGTTTCTAGGAGCCTGTTTTCTTGAAGGGTGATGATGTCTATATGCAGTCTGTTCAGTTCTCTGTTGATGACAGCTGTTTTGCTGTTTTGCAAGCATCATTCACTTTCTGGGGGTTGTCAGAAAATCCTGGTGTCATTGTTCTTAAATTCCATGTGCCCAATTTTAGGGAGGGAGTTTTCTTTTTTCTGTTGCCTGGTGCACAGTTGTCAATCCCCTTGTGGCTTTTCACCCCAAACCCCACGCACCCAATGAGGCTAAGGGACCATGGCGGGACAGCACCTTACTGGCTGGGGATTTCCCAGCTTAAGGCAGATGGTAGCTGCCCAGTGAGATGCGATGATCTCTCCCACCGTCGGAAGCAGCCCCTGGCATCTGACTCTACGCCAATTGAGTTTGCAGACTTATACCGTAAACTGCTGCTTCCTATGTTGAGTTGACACTGCAAAGCAAAGCTGGAATGACCTCTCCAGAGTGAAAAG
>CM060332.1:10531032-10553532 GCA_030674155.1 Stramonita haemastoma
TTTATCAAGTGAACTATATATATATATATATATATATATATACATATTATATATATATATATATATATATATATATATTATATATAGATAGAGAGAGAGAGAGAGAGAGAGAGAGGAGAGAGAGAGAGAGAGAGAGAGAGAGAGAGAGAGAGAGAGAGAGAGAACAGTGAACAGTGAACAGTGAACAGTGATCAGTAAAAAAACACAAAAAACACTGTATCTAGCAGTTAAGCCATATAGCGCTGCAGCGCTGTAAGGAGCCATATCCAACGCGAGGCAATGAAAATGACAGGGAAACCGTGGCAATGATAAACTGTACAGTCAGATTTTTATGTATTTTACTACTATCCCTATCTGAATTGTGAAAGCAGTCCCTCCTTCCTTTGTCAAGTCTGCAGCCAGCAAAGTCATCCCAGACAAAGAAACAGAACTCCAACAGGAACTACAGCCTCTTACACAAAACAGACGTGTAACGCTGCAATGGATTCCTGCCCACTGTGGCATACCTGGCAATGAACAAGCTGATGAACTTGTAAAACAAGGGGCACAGAAAGAACAGTGTGAAAGCAGCCTCACCTTCTATAAAAAGCAGACAACCATCAAATCTATGGCCCGACCTAGAGTAGAAAAGGATGACTTGCACCATCTCAAAAGACTTCTCTTCTCATAATTCTAAGACTCCGCACTGGGCACAACAGGCTAAACCACCATATGTCCACAAAGCTGAAACTTGCTCCTCCTCCCCTGTGTGCCTGTGGTAAAGAAAACCAGACAGGCGAGCACATCCTTCAAAGGTGTACGCTATTCAGCGACCTGAGGAAGAAAGTGTGGCCGAGGGAGATAACCCTACAGACCAAGCTGTACGGCCCACGAGAGCTGGAAAGGACATGTCATTATTTTCCCCAGACACATCTGACAGTGTAAAGCGAACGGGAGAAGAAGGAGAAGAAGATCCCATGTAAAAGTGGATCAAGTCCCGGAGACCTTGTCATTCCCGTTCAGCGTGTCACTGTTTCTGCCTGTTGTGTGTTCAGACGCTGCTTCCCTTTACGTAGTCTGGCAAGTCTGACACGTCCTTCTGGCAACATGATTTTCTCTTCTGGCTTGATGTACCACCACACTCAGTCTGATTCTTCGCCAGTATCCACGTTGCAAGAATATTCCGTGGCGATGTCACCCGATTCCCACATCAGAATATTTTGATTGCCTGAGTTTGTATGACAAGCTTTCGAAACGGGATATTTCTTTTACGATCCTGTACTTACACACACCCTTTCACAGTCCCAGTGTCAAAGCCATTAATTGTGGAGTCAGTTGTCTGTTCTTGAAGCACTTCAGACACATCAGAAGACACATCTGTCTTGCTTGCGGTCTGTTGGTGGTTTACATGGCAGATGAAGTGAGTCTGGTGTGGCTGACATGCCTGATGCATTGTTGATACACAGCTCTAGCTGTGTCCATGTTCATTTGTTTCTGTCTCCACTCTGTCTCGAGGCAGGGAGTCACTGTCAGACAAGAACTGCGAGTTATGATCAAGTCCAGACAGGTCTGACTTGAATCTGTAATCCTTGTGGCTTCTGTAATTACTTGTGCCCGCTGAGAGGAATTCTGTGTGGAACTTGATAACGTTTAAGATTTTTATTATTGTATTTTATTATTCACACAGAGATCACATATATAACAAAGGAGTAAAAAGCAGGATTCATAATGTCATCGGACCATATGCAGAGCTCCTGACTTCAGTGAAAACAGGCAAACAAAAGTGGAATAGGTAGGTCACATGAACATCTGGACTTGCTAAGACTACAGGGAACAGTACACGGAGGGAGACGAAAAGGCAATGGGAAGACAACATCAGAGAGTGGAGTGGCCTTAAGTGGAACAGAATATCACAGGAAACTGAAAAACGTGAGTCATGCTGGAAGCTGGTCACAAAATCTTCGGTGGTGCCATCACGGTCTTCAAGACTAGGGGGAAGGAGAGGGGAAAAGGATGTGGGGATGAATTGATTTCTTAACTGCACAAAGAAAGGACATTTGAACAAATAATGAAACACATCTCCTAGCTTACTTTTCACCCCAGGAAACTGTTACAGTTTTATATAAATCGTTTGTCTACAGTAGATTTTTTCGAAGTTTCTCAAGAATTTAGGTTGTAATCTAGAGGCTAAATCAGTCATCGATGGTGTCTAGATGTCACACGTGTAAAGCAAATCTGAGACTGCCACTCTGTCAGTATGCCATGTTCCATTTGTTCTTTTAGTCCAGGTTTTATCCAAGATACTGGAATGAAAACAAATTATTTACCCTCACATTGTAACAATGCATGTTCTTGATTTCACCTTTTGAAAAACCCAAAACTTTGTGGTTTTTTTTCTACATTTTTTATACAAAAGTTTCCCCTTTTTGTAATAACTGGAAATAGCATTGATACCTTCCTGCAAGTCTTCTTTTGATTTTTTGTCACAAATTTTCGTGTCATCTTGCCTACCATAAGAAGAACATTTCCAGTTAAAGGTTTTCATTTTCTCACTTTCACCCGAGTTCCATTGAGTCTGTTGCCATTGTTGGTAAATCATTCATTCTTTCTATAAGGTATGACTGCATGGCAATCAAGTACAAAGCAAAGAGTAAGGGAGACAATTTTTCCCCCTGACCAACTCCAGTTCTTTGTCGAATAAAAGAAAGAAAGAAAGAAAGAAAGAAAGGAAGAAAGAAACACACACACACACACAAAACACACACACACACACACACACACACACACACACACACACACACACACACCATATCACCCACAGCCTTTAAAAACAGCGTAAGTGGTTATGAGTCTCAATGCACTTTAGCAGTTTTAAGGCTGCAGATTTGCTTCCTTGAGAACCTTCATTGTAAAAAGCAAAATTGGCTCAGAGCCACTCTCTAGCCATTTCACTCACTGCGGGCACGCACGCACGCACGCACGCACGCACGCACACACACAACCTCATCTTAATGTGTGTTAACTACAGGTGTATGTTGTCAGGATTAAGGTAGGAGTATTCCTTGCATGTCTGTGAACTGACTGGCCTGTCCTTTGCATTTTCACCACCCCACACACATGGCACTAGCGAGAGAGAGAGAGAGAGAGAGAGAGAGAGAGAGAGAGAGAGAGAGAGAGAGAGAGGGGGGGGGGGGGTAAGGCAAGGTAAATTCTTTTATTTCGAGGATAATGAATAAGCACTCGTGCGCTTTTTTACATCCAGTTCCCGCCCTAACCAGGGATTACATCAATTAAAAAAACATCTAACTGGCAATAATATTAAAACAAAATAACAAAAACAAGACAACAAGAACAGTACTAAACAGAATAACAAAAGCACAAATACAGAGATCTAAAAATTATTAAGAAACAATGAAATGATCATTGTATAGAAAACAAAAACAAAATGAAACCAGAAAAATCGGTAATAAGTAAGTAGTAAATAAACAAAAGTTAGCAACTGAAAACATCATTTACCAACATCTGTCAACAAAATTAGTTCTAGGCCTATTGATCATAATATTTTGGTAAGAGGGAGGAAATAAAAAACGAATTTAACCATTATTCTCATTTTGGGGAAGAACTACCAATAGCAATTCACATTAACATGTATCCCAGATTTTTAAAAAAAATGCATATGATTCACACACACAGGTTCACTTGTACATCATTAATAGGCTTCATGCTCAGGGAAATATATGCCTTAAATTTTGACTAAAATTGTATAACTAAACATAAGAGGATTGTATCCCCTGAGAGAGAATTTGCAAATGCAATTGTAACAGAGTGGACATGTGTGATGTCCCATCTCTGCACAAACCTCGGGAACACGGCACAGCTATTCAGTTTAGAATGTGACCTCTAAAAAGAGGTTGCATAAATACGTATCACCGTGAAGGCGAAACGCATACATCAGAACTTTTCGACCTCTACCCAAGGAATCAGAGCATCGACAATTCACAGGTGTGTCTCTAAACAGAAACACGACGCTGCAATTGCGGGCTCCGTTCACATGGGAGATAATCTACTTACCACCCCATCACACAATAAACGAAATTGTGAGGGAGCATCCAGCCGTCTGATTATATAAATAATAATAACGATAATGATGATGATAACAACAATAACAAAAGAAAATGTATTTGAAAATCCAAAGTTAGCCTTTGTCATTGCTGGCTGTTTATTACACAGCCCACTTGAATATTTTATTGTAGTTACATTATTACTGTGAAATGTTTCTAATTTGTTGAGTTTGAATTTTGCTCCTGTTTAAGAGTATTATCTTTATCACTTTTTTTTTATATATCACTGATGCTACTTCATAATCTTGTCTCCTTCCACTCCTTCCACTCACCTCCTTAACTTTCATTCCACTTTCCTCTTTTCTCGTCTAATATCGCTTAGTGTGAATAGACGTTAAATTATGAAGACAACAACAACAACAACAACCACCACAATAATCACATAAATTACGATGACGATGATGATGACGACAGTAACAACAATGTCAACGACGACGACGATGATGATGGTGATGGTGGTGGTGGTGGTGGTGGTCGTGATGGTGATGGTGGTGGTGGTGGTGGTGACGACGACGACGACGAGAGAAAGCGAAAAAATAGCTGAATGATGATAGTACTGGTTTCAAATTTTACGAACTCGGGAACATGATCCATATATTTCTTCCAGAATACATGAGGCTAGATTTCCACTGACTAATTGTTTGTGAAGGAAAGGTTTACCTTGTTTGAGTGTCAATATCATTCCAAGTAAACAGATTTTTGATGAGAATGCGGAATATTGCTATGGAGTTCTTTATAAGCAAGAATCACTTCAGTATACACAAATTTGTCCAGGAGAGGAAGACTGTTTTTTGAGTCAAAGTCTGTTTGAGTGGATGAATTAATAAAGACGATTTTAAGGACTCTTTTAAGAACTTCAAGCAACAATTTATATAAAAAAGAGAGAGATCAGATTATCAGTTTTTCCTGTCAGGAACTACGATGTGATATAAATACACTCGTAGCCTCGGGAGTACTGGTTAGGTAAGATTTGTTTTCCCATTGCTGTTGTGGTGGGCATGAATAACTGAGCATGCATTAGTCTCTCCCTGTAATTTTCGTGTTGAATTGTTGCTGATACATTATTTCATATGTATTTATTCATGGATAGTAATATGTTTATAACATGTCACATGCTTACTCCATTTGCCCACCATTCTTTTGTATTGTGGCTAAGGCTTCTTTCTTTGTTTTCTTTCTTCTTTCTTTTCTCATGACCGGGATGGTCGTGGAGGAGGCATGAGAGACGATTCTGCAGCCAGCCGTCGCCATCCAGCCCTGTCGTCCGCCTTCCGAATGAGTGTTGGACTGTCCAGGTGGGTCCACTCCTTGATATTATCCATCCAGCTTTTGGTTTGTCTGCCTCGGCGTCTGCCACCTTCTAGCGTTCCCTGTAGGACTGTCTTGGCTAATGGCTTGACTGTACATTAAGGCTAATGTACAGTAAAACTCTCTCTCTCTCACTCTCTTGTTTGTAGTTTCCTATCTTTTTTAAATTTTTCTAGTTCTTCTGTTTCTTCTTTTCTTACCGTCTTTCCCGGGAATGTTTTCCTATTTCAGCACCACAGCTTTCTTGTCACGGGAGTCGTCTGTTGGTCTGCTTCACGCAGGGGTGTCTACGCCTGGTTCCCTCTGTAGGCTAGCGTTGCTCTACTGCAGGTTGGGCAGGCATAGGGTGAGTATTTGCTTTGTTTGCTTTGTCTCTTCTTTTCAAGTTGATCGTGCGCTCGGCAATAAGGCCTCTTCTCTCTCCAGCACCCTCTTTGCTTTGGGGCCATGATGTGCTACGCAATGGTGTAAGTAGGCTTTTGTTTTTACTGGCCGGATCCCAGAGTAGGTAGGCATCCGTCAGTCTTGGAAGACTCTAAGCTGCACTCTAGGCCCTAGAGCGCTAATCCTGGGTAAATAAGTATGGAGGGCAAGCCGTTACCCATGCAACAGACCCCCCCCCTCTCCACGTCGCTGGAATGGTCCATTGGAAAGGCAATCGCCGGTGCGAATGGATCCAGTGCCGTCACAGGAGCCGCCAGAACGTAGCCATTTTTGTAGCTCCCCGAACTGCCCAGGGGACTCCAGCTCCCCGATTTTCCCTTAGGGATGGTGTCTAAACACGACACCTGTGTGCACGCTGGAGATTTCAGAGTGTGGATGCATATTTAACAGGAGATTTAATATATGCATAAAAGAATAGTTTGCCGGCATGTAGGTTTTAAAAAGTTCTTTATTTTTTTCAAAACTAATACAGCTTTGATGCTATATTTCCAGACATTTTTCTAAGTGTTCCGACTATGAGAGGTCATCATCTATCGTCACGCCTAAATCTTTATGATTGACTACTTCTTTGACTTTTACCTTAGAAAATGTATGAAGATTTGGTAATAAGTGGGTGAGATTTTGACGCTTTCGTCTATTGTTATCAACATACATTTTCTATGGACAGGCATGTGGTTTAGGTGTGTCCACTCAGGTAGGCCATTTATTTTTGTGCATTATATGATAAACCTTATGGGCATCAGAGCTGGTCGTTTTTACGACGCTGTCATTCTTTATTTCTTTATTTCTTTCTTTCATTTCGAGGATAACGGAATATGCACTCATATGCTTAAAAAATTTTTTTTTTACATCGAATCCCTGAATGTATGCAGTTTTGTAATTTTTATCATTCATTCCCACCGGCACACAATAGCCTACTCCTCCAAAAAGTGGAACAGGTTTTAACGTGTGCGCAAGATGTTCTACGTGCTTTCGAACACGGAGCCTCGGTTAATAGTCTCATCTGAAGGAATAGGGGAGGGGAATCGAGTCGGCATTGATGTTAACTCCAGGGGAAAATATCCTCTTCAACGAGATTCGAACCCATGTCAGCAGATCACGAGCGTAATGCGCAACGCTTTAACCAACCAGATATACTGTTCATCAGCAAACAGGTGGCACTGAGTACTTTTTGATAAAGTGAGGTCCTTGATGTATACCCGAAACAGTAGGGTACCCCAAAGCAAGAGGCAGACCTTAAGTGTTTGGGGAAAAAAATCACAGAAGGATGCATTTAAATATACCTTCTGCTATTTATTAGAGAGAAAGAGAGAGAGAGAGACAGAGACAGAGACAGAGAGAGAGAGAGAGAGAGAGAGGGAGAGAGAGAGAGAGAGAGGAGAGAGAGAGAGAGAGAGAGAGAGAGAGAGAGAGGAGGAGAGAGGGAGAGAGAGAGAGAGAGAGAGAGAGAGGAGAGAGAGAGAGAGAGAGAGAGAGAGAGAGAGAGAGAGAGAGAGAGAGAGAGAGATGAAGAAAAGTAAACACAATTATACTGGATGAAAGAACAAAACAAAATCAATGCAGCAATCACAGTTAACAACATATTGAAAACAATCACCTATGATGTTGCTGTACCTCAAAGCTTAATGTTTTACGCAGGAAAATGAGAAGAAAATTTCAAAATCAGTATGCCTTGTAGATGCAATCAATAAACTTAGCTTAAACATACATGGTTGTTGATAATATTTTGCTGGAATGAACCGCTGTCTATTAAGGGTAGGGCAACAGAAAACAAAAGGTACTTCATGATTTTTCTCCCATCCACGTAAAGGACCTTTTGACAGCGTCGACAGACAGACCCTCTGGAGACTACTGAGACACTATGGAGTGCCAGAGAAAATCACCAACATCATCAGGAAATCATATGAAGGAATTACCTGCAGAATAGTTCATGGCAGACAGCTCACCGACGCCTTTGAAGTAGATACCGGAGTAAGGCAAGGATGCTTACTATCTCCTTTCCTGTTCCTGCTGGCCATCGACTGGGTCATGAAGACCTCAACGGACCAGAAACGTAACGGCATCCAATGGACACCTTGGAAACAGCTAGACGACCTTGACTTTGCGGACGACCTGGCCCTTCTCTCCACACCCAGCAACAAATGCAGGAAAAGACCAACATCGTTGTGGAGAACTCAGCTAGACTGGGCCTCAACATCAACAGAGGAAAGAGCAAGGTACTCAAGACCAATGCAGCCAATGCGACACCCATCACAGTCCAAGGCGAAGCGCTGGAAGAGGTGGAAAGCTTCACATACCTCGGCAGCATAGTGGACACACAGGGAGGAACGGACGCAGACGTCAGAACCCGCATCGGTAAAGCAAGGGCAGCCTTCAGGCAGCTCAGAAACGTCTGGGGATCAAGCGACATCAGCATCGTCACCAAGACCAGGCTCTTCAACACTATCATCAAGCCAATACTAATGTATGGAAGATCCTCAAGATCCGCTGGCCAGACAAGATCAGTAATGAAGAATTATGGCAAAGAACCAGACAACAGCCTATTGAGAAAGAAATCCTACAGAGATGTTGGAGATGGATAGGACACACCCTAGGGAAACCTGTATCCAGCATCACAAGACAAGCTCTCACCTGGAATCCACAAGGGAAAAGAAAGAGAGGGCGGCCTAGAAATACCTGGCGCCGGGATCTGGATGCAGATGCAAAAAAGATGGGCAAGACGTGGGGAGAACTGGAACGCCTAGCGCAGAGCCGAGATGCCTGGAGACAGCTGGTTGGCGGCCTATGCCCCAGAAGGGACCACAGGCAGACATGACATAAAGGACAAATTAACTTAGTGTGATCATATTGCTTGTGCCTGTTGTGATGGATTGCTAGATTTGACACGCCTAGTGCAATCCAATCTTGTTGTTTAAAGCCTTGCTAACCAGGAAGCTACATCAAGCCTGTCACCTTGTAAAAAATTAAATCACAGATTAAAACTGAGCAACTATATACAGATGTTATAGTACGCACTTTGCCCTACAACTTTTGAACTGTAACCTTTCCCCTACCCCCTTTCCCACCTTTCCCTTGTAGACAGGACTTGTTCGACTTGGTCCGACTTCATGACTTGCTGGGGTCAGTGGTTCTAAAGAGGCATTAATGTTCCCTTGTAAGTCACTCTTTATTAGAGCTTTGAATCCACTGCTGAATCTTGTTGTTGGTCCCATGCTGATTCTATTATTAATTAGTTGCTGTAGGCCACCTGGGGATATTACAAGAAACGTAGGCCACCTGGGAATATTACAAGAAACGTAGGCCACCTGGGAATATTACAAGAAACGTAGGCCACCTGGGAATATGACAAGAAACGTAGGCCACCTGGGAATATTACTAGTGTAGGCCACCTGGGGATATTACTAGTGTAGGCCACCTGGGGATATTACTAGTGTAGGCCACCTGGGGATATTACAAGAAACGTAGGCCACCTGGGGATATTACATGAAGTGTAGGCCACCTGGGGATATTACATGAAGTGTAGGCCACCTGGGGATATGACAAGAAGTGTAGGCCACCTGGGGATATTACATGAAGTGTAGGCCACCTGGGGATATTACATGAAGTGTAGGCCACCTGGGGATATGACAAGAAGTGTAGGCCACCTGGGGATATTACAAGAAACGTAGGCCACCTGGGGATATTACATGAAGTGTAGGCCACCTGGGGATATGACAAGAAGTGTAGGCCACCTGGGGATATGACAAGAAGTGTAGGCCACCTGGGGATATGACAAGAAGTGTAGGCCACCTGGGATATGACAAGAAGTGTAGGCCACTGGGGATATTACAAGAAGTGTAGGCCACCTGGGGATATGACAAGAAGTGTAGGCCACCTGGGAATATTACAAGAAGTGTAGGCCACCTGGGGATATGACAAGAAGTGTAGGCCACTGGGATATACAAGAGTGTAGTGTTCCCTGGTGGTTATACTGACAGGGTGGTGCAATGTATGCTCCCATCCTGCCCTGGCCGCAGTGGGGCAAGGCAGCACAGAGTCCTCCTATACAGCACACCCAGTATAACATAGATACACAGATCAGTGGGCTAGGAATGCATGAAAAGAAAAAGACACAAAGTGGGTCAGTAGGGCTGGCCCACGCCCGTTTCATGTGGCAGAACACAACCAGCGGAACCAACCAGCGGAAAACAACCAGCGGAACACAACCAGCGGAACACAACCAGTGGAACACAACCAGCGGAAACAACAGCGAACACAACCAGCGGAACACAACCAGCGGAACACAACCAGCATGGCCGGACATTGGTCACAAAGGGGATCAGTAGGGCTGGCCCACCACTCCTCACTTAACTTGGCGGCATCCTTGTCAGTCTTCTTACACACGCGCCCATATTATTTACAATGTTTACGCAGGATTCTTCTTCCAATGGCTTTACTACATCATTGGGAAGAAGCACAACCTTCACTTCACTTTATGGAAATAGTTGAAACGATAACAATTAGAATAGCTCCTTCAACATACGTCTGTCCACCACGCTGAGAGAGAGGCAAAGGCAAAGTAAGTAAGGCAAAGGCAAAGTATTTTAGTCGAGGATAATAGATAAGCACTCGTGTGCTTTTTTACATCCAGTCCCCGCCCTTTTCAGGGATACATCAAATTGAGAAGATACTAAACAATAAAACTTTACGCAATACCAAACAACACCCAAGAATAAGGACACTATATATGATAAGGTAATAAAAAAAATGCACTCGTTCAGAAAACAAAAATCTGAAGTCACAATAAAAGATTTTGATTATGGAAGAGAAGAAAGCGTTAATAGATAAAGAGCAAACAAGAGGACAAAATGAAATAAATAACTCAAAAAAACATCAATCCGCCACCATCTGTCAAAAATTATACATGTGATATAAATCATACATTTGGATAAAAGGGGAAATTTTAAAAACTAATATCCTTATTTGAGGGGGGGGGGGGGGGGGGGGGGGGGAGAGACATACTACCAATAAAAATATAAATAATAAATCAAAATTATTATGATTATGTTTTTTTTTTACATAGAACATCTAGATGTTTCAAAATAGGCAAAACATTTTTATCAATCGGATAATGTTTTACATACACTCACACACACTCCACACACAACCACACCACCACAGACACACCAACAGACACAACACATCACACACACACACACACACACACACACACACACACACACCCCACACACACACACAACGCACACACAAACACACACAACATATACACCACACATACACACACACACACACACACACACACACACACACACACACACACACACACAACACACACACACACATTTTCACTGGTTCTCGCACATTTCATCAAAAAAACTTCATTCTAAGGAAATATATGCCTTGAATTCTGAGTGAAATCATAACCGAACGGAACACAAGAGGAATTTATCCGCTGTAAGGCACATATTTTGGGACATATATACCCTAATATCTTATAATATCTTATCAATCTTCTGAGCACAATCATAAAATGTATGTTTCTAATTATACTTTATGTGGTAGTGGACAAAATTATTCAGTGTTTTTTTTAAAATAATTTTTTACGATCATTAATTAAAATTTTACATGAAAATCATTACATTCATCACACGTAATTATCAAAAAGGGAGTACAAGATATGAACAAACATTTCTCAATATGGATGGTAAGAGGAGAGAGAGAGAGAGAGAGAGAGAGAGAGAGGAGAGAGAGAGAGAGAGAGAGAGAGAGAAAATCACTAACTAGTGACACACAAATCAAATTCAAAATAGCTATAAAAATGAACATCTACACATTGTAGATAAAATACACATAGTTTATATATACTGTAATGATCAATCTCTGTGAATAGCCTATGTAATCACAAAAATGAATAACAACACAGCATAATTAAAAAACACATACTAACTAAACTTAAAACATTGAGATATCAAAATAACATTTATCAAACTCAATAATAATCAAATTTCAGAATAAAATTGAAAACATAAGTATGAATACAGCCTTCATCAAGATAGAAAGAGACAGACAGACAGACAGACAGAGAGGGAGAGAGAGAGGGAGAGGGATATGGTGATATATATATATATATATATAATATATATATATATATATACATACATAATACACACACGCACATACACACATATATATGTGTAACAGAGGCGGACATATATGATGTCTCAACTCTGCACAAACCTCGGGAACACGGCACAGCTAGTCAGTTTAGAATGTGACCTCTAAAAAGAGGTTGGATAAATATACATATCACCGTGAAGCGAAGTGCATGCAACGAAGCGTTTTCGACCACTACCCAAGGAATCAGAGCATCGACAATTCACAGGTGTGTCTCGAAACAGAAACACGATGCTGCGATTGCGCGCTCCGTTCACATGGGAGATAATCTAATTACCACCCCATCACATATGTATATATCCAACAGGATGAGTCTGGTTCAGTATTTTTGATGCATCAAGTGAAATTGAAGGCGATTTTTGAATGTTGTCAATGATTGGTGCTGTTTAATTGAATCGGGAAGGGAGTTCCACAGCACAGGGCCTGAGTATAGCAAACTAGACTTGAACAAGTCTATTCTTGGGATTGGGACACTTGGCTTTTTCAGTATTTCTGGAATGATTCATTGGGAACTTATCTCTTAAGGATGTGGGAACAGCTCCTGCCATTATTTTAAACATCATTATGCCTTTGTTATATTTCATCTTTGTTGTAGGGGGAGAATACTTAACTGAGTGAAATCCACTTCAAGTAAGGTTGTTTTCTTCAGAAGGATAAGTTTGAGAGCACGTTTATATAGGCTTAATAATGGTTTCATAGTGTTTGCACTGGCATAATCCCAGAGGGTTGAAGCATAGTCTATTGAGGATTGTATATAAGCTTGAAAAAATAATTTCTTTGAATGGTAGTCTAGGAAATGTTTAATTTTAGTCAACTGGTATACTCTTTGGGACAAGTATTTGCATAGATGAGATATGTGGTAGAACCAGCTGAGGTTTTCATCGATTGTTATTCCTAGAACTTTGTGATGAGAGGTTTGTTCGATTGCTTCTTTTCTTATGTGGATTGGAAACTGTTTTTGGGTAAGTTTTGTCGCTTTTGTCTGGTGGTGATCAGCATGCATTTTGTTTTTTGGGGTGAATAGACATGTGGTTCAGTTCTGTCCATTTGACAAGATCATTACAGCTTTGTTGTAATGTGGTTGTAAGAGAGTCAATGTCGTTATGGCTCGTATGTATGGTTGTGTCATCAGCAAATAGTTCACATTTGGATTTGATATGTAGAGGAAGGTCATTTATGTATAATGAAAAGAGAATGGGTCCTAGTATTGATCCCTGTGGTACTCCATAGTGAATAGGTTTTAGATTGGATGTGGATGTAGTTGTTGAGACACACTGTTGTCTGTTTTTAGATAAGAAGCAAGTAGTTCTAGACTATTTGATGATAGATTATACAGGTCTAGCTTTCTGATGAGAAGTGTGTGGTCAATTGTATCAAATGCTTTTTTGAAATCTACAAATAATACTCCACAAAATTTACTTTTATTAATGTTTGATAGCCAATTGTCTATGAGACTAGTCAGTGCAGTATGACACGAGTGATTTTGTCTGAATCCTGATTGGTTAGGGTGAAGTAGGTTGTTAGTGTCTATATGATGGACTAAGTGTTTATTTATATGTTTTTCCAGGGGTTTTGAAAGGAGGGATATAATGGAGATTGGCCTATAGTTTGAAGGATCTGAAGTGTCACCAGATTTGTAGATGGGGATCACTTTAGCAGTTTTGAAAGCATTGGGGAAATAGTTTTTATCAAGACATTGGTTATATATATATGTTAGAGTCTCAGTGATAACTGGAGCTGACAGTTTTAGAATTCTGCTGTCTATTCCATCGAGGCCTCTTGTCCTGGATTGTTTGAGGTGAATCAGATAACTATAGACTTCAAAAATAGAAATAAATGGTATGCGGAGTTTTGAAGGAATATGCTTTTCTTGGCAGTATTGTCTTAGTGTGTTTAGGTTATTGGATTTTGAATCATCATTGCTAACAACGTTAGTAGAAACGTTTATGAAGTGATTGTTGAGTTGTTCAGCAGTAACATCTTTGATTACATTTGATTTGGAAGATGATTGTTTGTTCGTTATTTGATTTATGTCCTTCCAAATAATTTTTGAGTTTTGTTTTGAAGATAGTAAATCTTGGAAATATTTCTTTTTTTCTTGACGTTTCTGGGAGTTTATGGCATTTCGTAATCTTTTTGACTCTTCATGATATTTATGTTTTTTTAAGAAATCTCTAAGATAACATGCCTCTTCTAGTTCTTTTGTAAGCCAAGGCGGTTTCGGGGCATGTTTGACCCTTCTGGTTTTTAGTGGAGCATGTTTATTGTAAATTTCAGTGAAAGTTTTTATCCGAAAATCGATAGCCAAGTCTGGATCAGTAATGTTGAATGTTTCTGAGAGCATAGAGTTACTTAGTTCGAGAAGGAAAAGCTGTTCATTGAATTTAGGAAAGGAACGATATGTTAATGTTTTATGGTCAGGTTTGGGAATTTTTGTTCCTTTTTTAGACCAAGTAGTACAGACAGGAGAGAGAGAGAGAGAGAGAGAGAGAGAGAGAGAGAGAGAGAGAGAGAGAGAGGAGAGAGAGAGAGAGAGAACATAGAACGCTGAACACTGAAATGGTTTAATTGCACATTGGCCTCAGGCCACAATACACTTTAGAAAAGAAAACAGGAAAATAATATGATATAACATCGCCTATCTGTATTCTAAGTCCCTGGTTATATACATCTCATCCCCACTACAGTTCAAATCTTCAGAATAATGTCTAACCACAGTTTACATTTTACGTTTACTGTAATGATCAGAATCAGAGACTTAAGTATAAAAGGGGAAGATAATGAAAAAAAACATAATCATGTTATGCTACGAATTTCTGACGATATGCGATATAAGCAAAGCATACATCATAGGATTACCTAATAGACAAAGTATTTTTTCCGCCTATCGATTGCATGAAATACATAATCTGTGGATAGGATCAGTGGCTCTGTGAGAGAGAGAGAGAGAGAGAGAGAGAGAGAGGAGAGGAGAGAGAGAGAGAGAGAGAGAGAGGAGAGAGAGAGAGAGAGAACACTGAACACTGAACACTGAACACGAGAGACACAGAGAGAGAGAGAAACAGACAGACAGACAGACAGACAGACAGACAGACAGACAGACAGAGAGAGAGAGAGAGAGAGAGAGAGAGAGAGAGAGAGAGAGAGAGAGAGAGAGAGAGAGAGAGAGAGAGAGAGAGAGAGAGAGAATGAATGAATGAATGAATGAATGAGTGAATTAATGAACGTTTTGAATGAACATTTTTATTGAGGGAAAAGATTAAGCATGAGATGTACGTGATAGACTTTAAAAAAAAGAAACACTGCAAGCTTTGTGAAAGTTGAGGGTTGACATCTCATTCCACAGTGTACCACCAGAATATGTGAGAGTGGATTTAAATAAGTCAATTCTTGGAAGGGGCACCATTATCTTATTGGCACGACGATTGACATTGATTATGAATCTATTTTGAAGCAAGGGGGGAGCTAAACCAGACATGATTTTATACATAAACACTGCGGAGCTTAAGGGAAGAATGTCAAGTGCTTTATAGTCAGAAATGGTTAATGATGAAGATTTTAAAAGAACAAGTTTTGGAGCTCGTCCATGCACACTGAACAATGGCTTGAGAACATTTGCGCTAGCCGAATCCCAAATTGTTGAAGCATAACTCATATGGGATATAATGTATGCATTGAAAAACATTTTCCTAGCGTTTAGGCCTAAGAAATGCTTTATCTTAGATAACTGGTGTACACATTTTGGTACTTTTTTGCATAATGCAGAGACAGACAGAACCAGAGAAGAAAGAGAGAGAGAGAGAGAGAGAGAGAGGAGAGAGAGAGAGAGAGAGAGAGAGAGAGAGAGAGAGAGAGAGAGAGAGAGAGAGAGAGAACACTACGAAGTGTAAGGCAGAAATAATTCTAAACACACTTTTGAACTGTAAATGCCATCATCAATCTTTAGGATTATAGTCATCAAAAATGAAGATCATAATATGGCAATTAAGATAAACATAGTTGTTACACTGAACATAACAAGATGGTTAAATGAACATTTGTAGAAATTCAATTTCAGTCGACATACATATTAGGATCGAGAATACAATATGTAAATTAAAATTTTCCTCATGATCCAAACAATGAACACGATTAAAAACTAGAGACAAAACACAGAGAGAGAGAGAGAGAGAGAGAGAGGAGAGAGAGAGAGAGAGAGAGAGAGAGAGAGAGAGAGAGAGGTCGCACTTGAATGATTTATTCACAAAAAGGCCATTGGGACATACATGAATGGGGTTGTCGAAGTATTTAGTATTTTAGTGAATGAAAACAACACCAACAAAACAATATAAAAACCAAAACAAACAAAAAACGCGCGTGCATACACATACATACATACATACACACACACACACACACGCGCGCACGCGCGCGCACGCACGCGCGCGCACGCACGCACACACACACACACACAAACACACACACACACACACACACACACACACACACACACACACACACACACACACACACACGGAAATTTGTCACCTCGTCACAGGCCCAGTTCGTCACAGTTGTTCTCCAGTTTTGTCCAAGTAGGACTTAGTTGTTTTTTGTCCTCTGTTTTTTTTGGTTTCTCGCTGCATCGAGGTTCCTCATCAGAACAAAATTTTTAATAAACATGTGTTCTCCAGTAGTCAAATATTGTTGCATATCAGTATGGCTGCATTTCTAAATATCTCTCTCTTTGTCTCTCTCTCTCTGTCTCTCTCTCTCTGTCTCTTCTCTGTCTCTCTCCGTCTGTCTATCTGTCTGTCTTGTCTGTCTGTCTGTCTCTGTCTCGCTTTTTAACCCTGATTTTATCCCTGATAAGGGCGGGGACTGGATGTAAAAAAGCACACGAGTGCTTATTCATTATCCTCGAATAAAAGAATTTGCCTTTGCCTTACCTTTGACTTTCCCCCCTCTCTCTCTCTCTCTCTCTCTCTCTCTCTCTCTCTCTCTCTCTCTCTCTCTCTCTCTCTCTCTCTCTCTCTCTCTCTCTCAAAAGTCCTTCGGATGAGACTTTAAACCGAGGGCCCGTGTGCGAACGCACGCAGAACATCTTGTGCACACGTTAAATCCTGTTCCGCTTTTCGTAAGAGTAGGCCATCGTGTGCCGGTGGGAACAGATGACATTTACAAAACTGCATACACACGGGGACTGGATGTAAAGAAGCACAAGAGTGCTTATTCCATTATCCTCGATATAAAAGAATCAATCAATCAATCAATCAATCAATCTCTCTCTCTCTCTCTCTCTCTCTCTCTCTCTCTCTTTTCACACACACACACCCCACACACACACACACACACACACACACACACACACCACACACACACACACACACACACACACACACACTCATGCACAGGTGCTCTGCTGCTATCTTGGCCTGTGACGAACTGGGCCTGTGACGAACTGGGCAGCCCCCTACACATACACACAGAGGCAACTCCAATATCAAGTTATTGTGTAACGAAGAATGTTTGTTACAAAAACATGACTTAAGATACCCAGATATCTCTTATTTTGAAGGCTGTACGTAAATAGAAAGTGAGGCTGCTTGCAGACCTCAGCATGACTAGATGCTCTGGGTGAATGAATACACTAAGCTGTCTACCTTATTTATGGGATGTTAATCTGACAAACATTCTCTAACATCGGACAGGACAACACAACACAAGACGTACCTCACCATCCTGTGCTTGCTGACAGAATGGGCCCAGTAATCTGAGGTCATCTACATCATGGTCTCTTTATCTAAATCTATGAACAGTTATGTCTGATACACCAAGTCTAGGTTTAGACAGAATTAAAAAAAAATGTATGTCCACATCATGCTACAAATAGGGTTTGGCATCAGGTGAACTTATAAATTGTTTATGCATTTATTTACCTATCACTGATTTATAAATGGTCGCTTCATTGTTGCCATTGGCCGTCAATCAATCTTGGGCTGGAATGCGTCATTAAACTCTCTATAATTGCTGACACCTTATTTGAGCTGAACAAATCCAAACCCAAATTCACATAAACAGGTACGTATTTGTGTAGCCCAATTGTTGGGTTTTGTTTTTGTTTTTTTTGTTTTGTTTTTATTTTGCTGCCTCATCTTATGTAACATCCTTGTCCTGCTGTTCCCACGCCGTTCATTTCAATCTCCCCGCCACAGCCAAACCCTAATTGGTTGTGTCTCATCCTCAGGGTTGGGAATCCACAGGGAGCCCATCAATATTAAGCCACCCTGGGGCCACCAGCCAGAGAGGCTCTGCACTTCTGCTGGGTCACTTTGGTGGTGTTCAGTGGTGCCTGATCTGAGCTAACATACGCAGGACACCATTTACTAAGCCCCCTACTGATGTAAGTAATACCTCAGTCACGGAGCCAGACTGAGTGAGTCACCCTCCTGTGGTGGCGATCACCACAACGTCCCTCCGACCGTACCCCCGCGAACCTCCAAACCCAAAGGCTTTGATACAAACTCACCACAGGCACAGAAGTGTATGGGGAAACCGAACCTGAGGTCACCATGAGACCAACGCAAAAGGGGCTACCGAATCAGGGGCTTTTAAAAATATATTATTGCATGATAATCAGTGGTAATGAGGATGATATAATGCTGCTGCTATGGAAGTGCATCTTCTTTGAGACTACTTGACAGTGTTGTACTCTACGTTTACTATCGTAATTATATCCTAGTGTCAACCGGGCCCAAGAGATACAGACACCTGCAGTGTTGGTCAGGTAGTTTGAGATTTCAGCACCATGTAACACACTGGGTTGTATTTGTACATCAAATGTTTTAATAAGCAAGTCAAAAGAATCATTGTTCAATAATTGTATTTTGTTCAAAACAAGTAACAAGGTCTATTTACCTTGTCTTGCTAGATCTTTACATGCAGTTGTAAAACTCAGCAGTGTAGAAAAAATATTCTTAAATACTTACATACATTAATCACAGTTACGACTTTTCCATTGTAAAACCATTCTTTTCTCAATAAAATGATAATACTCTTATTTAGATTGACCTGCTGTTGCAGCTCTTCTTGAGCTATTTAATGGCTTTTAGAAGTCTACAACTGTTTCAGATAGCAGGATAACATCATCAGCAAGCAGAATAATCAGTTCTGTGAAATCCTGGGTGAAAAGTGGCACCATTCACCATTATGTATGGCTTCTATGGCCAGCTCATTGATGAAAAAAATCACAATAAATGGCTCTATGCACCACTCTGTTTATCACCAGTGGTACAGTATAATTATTACGTCAGTCCGTTTCGTTCTCTATCTTATTCTGCCTTTAGCATTCTGATACACGGCCTTCAAACATGTCAATAATTTACCTTTTACACCATTTTCCAGGATGATAGCCCATAACAAGTTCTATTAATAGGATCAATTGCTTTTTCAGTCAATAAATGCCACACAAAGCTTACGGTTATGAGCAAACTTTTTAAAAGTACAAACTCAAGCAGAGTAAACATAATATAGAAGTAGAGTATTCTGTTTTAAAGCCAGTTTGGTTTCTCTTGTAATATTATTTTTCGTGGCCCATTCCTGTAACCTATCATTAAGGATAGCACTATAGGGCTTACTACTTATGTCACTAAGAGAAATTCCCCCGTAGTTATTAGGGTCATCATCACTGCCCTCTTTGTGTAATGTTAGGATTATAGATTCAGTCCAGTTATCTGGGAAAATACCTTCATCAAAGATTCTGTTCAACAATTTTATAAGGAAAAGCACATCATTTTCACCTTAACACGCTTTTGAAAGCAATTCTTCGATGATTTAATCAAGACCAGTTATTTTTTTATTTTTTAAGGTTAGACACGGGTCCAAAAGGGGCCCAAACCATGTTTTGTTTTAGAATTAAAAATTACTGGATACATTTATGGAGATCTTCCTGTGTGAATTTAAAGAATTCAGGTTGTAAAACACGTATGTAAAAATAGGTTACTTCTACTTATTATAGATAACAAGGTTTAGAAGTTTGAAACATTTAATTTTGGCAGCCATATTTGATTGTTTCCATGGCAACAGAGCACAAAACAGAGTAATTCTTAGATTTTGATGCTTCACAAGTGATGCCCTTTCAATACATGACATAACTTTTAACTTGAGCTTGTAAACAAAATTTCATCAGTTTTGATCCCCATGTGCCATGTTAAGGTGCCAACGGACGGGACGGGGTAGCTCAGTGGTCAGAGAGCTCGCTTTCCACCAGCCAATGTTAAGCAGTGTCGAGCGTGGTTACCAATTGGATGGATGGCCCTTTGCGCGCCTTGGCTTCAGCACAGTTCCCCCAGTTCACCCAGCTGTAAATGGGTACCTGCCCTCTTTAGGGTCAGGGAAGGTAAAGCAGTGAGGGTGAGGAGATGGCGCCACCCTCAATATGCTGGCCCCTTAAGAAGCTGAGGTCTCTGACGCCTCGCTCCCCTATGACCACACAGGTTATGGGACACCTTTACCTTCTACCTTTAATAATATTTCATATTTTAGACATGGGACAATCAGAATCTTCTTCAGTTTCTTCATTGGCAACATTGCTATTCATGGGGTTGTGTAATCAGTCTTTCTCCAATAGCTTTGAAACATTGAAACCATCTGTCGATTTATAACACTATGCTTTCAGTGCCTGAGCTTTATCACAGTTCTTGAAACCATAGCCGCTGGGGACAACAGCAAAGTGAGAGGCTGTATGGTCAGCGGCTCTCCCACTCACGGAATTCCACTTTACAGCTTAGTCTTTAGTAATTGACTATGACTATCTGTCTAGGAGGATTGACCTGCACAGTCCTAATGTGCTGCAGCCCTTGGGGCTAGTTGGCCTTTGGAGAATATCTCCAACGCTGACTGTCCTTATGCCCTATTCGCCGAGAGAGCACCCGATTTCCAAAACAGCGGCTGCCTCCTCTGCTGTTTTCGAGGTCATTGTCGAACCCGAGGGACAAACATGTCTTTGGCTGACTTTTTCTGAAAGAATCCTCCTCAACAATTTTTCATAATTGAACTTGAGACATGATTGAAGACGTCATAATTATCTAAAAGTAAGGTCTTATCATACTGTTTCTTTTTTCCTTTTAAGCAGGACTTAAATACCTTTTGTTCTTTAAAAAAATTCTCTGTAAGTCTTCAAATTTTCCCTGACCTTATACTTTATACTTAACCATTCTATATCAAGCCATGTATGATGTGAAACACCTTTTTAAATATCACTGTTTCTTCACGCATTGAGCTCCAGACATTATGAAATCATTGAACAATTCTAGAACTTCATCAATGTTCTCATCAATCATCTGAAAACTATTTACAAATTTGTCATGTTTTTTCTTCACAGAGACTGTCTTTTTAAATGAAGAATTTGCTTTCACACCCTCCTTTTTTTCCACAACTATCTGCCCTTTAGCTACAGTATGTGTATTGAAAGAGAGAGAGAGAATGGATGAATGAATAATCTTTATTTCTCAAGGGTAACAGAGTAAGCATTCACATATTTATTTTTTCATCCAGCTCTTTTATACCCGAATCAAATCAATTATCATGTAACAATATTTAGTAAGGGGTACAGAAGCAAAATAAAGACAAGAATAACTATCAAGCAAACAAAATGACCAATGCAACTAAACCTTCCCTCCAAAATCCCAACAAAATACGAGGAGAGAGAGAGAGAGAGAGAGAGAGAGAGAGAGAGAGAGAGAGAGTAGAGAGAGAGAGAGAGAGAGAGAGAGAGAGAGGTGTTTCTTTTAATGTGTAGGCCGGTGATGACATAACTTTTATAAACAGTAGGTTGCCTCAAAATCAAACTACAATTTTAGATATAAGGATAACAACGATAACAACAACAACAACAACAACAACAAATAATAATAATAATAATAATAATAATATTAAAAATAAAAATAATAAATGATAATAATAATAATAATAATAATAATGATGATGATGATGATGATGATGATGTGATGATGATGATGACGACGACAATGATGATGATAATAAATGATACTACTACTACTACTACACTATACTACTACTACTACTACTACTACTACTACTACTACTACTACTACTACTACTACTATTACTGATGCTACTACTACTACTGATACTACTACTACTGATACTACTACTACTACTACTACTACTACTACTACTACTACTACTACTACTACTACTACTACTATTACGTCATAGTCCTATTATTCACTCACTCACTCAGTCCCATGTCCCAAAGGACGTAGGGGGGACATGAGAGAAGACGCAACGGAGATCTTTTTCCATGCTTCACGATCCTGTGTGGCTAGTAGGAGGCGTTGCAGGGGTTGGGCAGTCCAGTCTTTGATGTTGTCAACCCATGATTTCTTTTGGCGGCCTCTTCTTCTCTTGCCCTCGACTGTTCCTTGCAAGATGGTTTTTGCTAGGGTGTTGTGTCTTGTGGTGTGACCAAACC
>CM060332.1:10556032-10558532 GCA_030674155.1 Stramonita haemastoma
GTTGATTCAAACCAAAGTCACTCAACCCTTGCTCATCTTGTTTCATCGAAGTTGATGTCTTCTTTCCCTTGATGCCTCTGAAGATGTCTCATGGACAGATGCAGCAGAGGGACTCTGAGCACCACAGAGGATCCAGTTGACAAACTCCCTTCTGAATTTGGTTCCAGTCAGGCAGTAGAGAACAAAGTTGATGGCGCTGTTGGTGGACCACATTTGATGAGTTACTGTTTGCACCAAAACATATATAGCTTTATTCTTAGGGTTTTTATTTAGAAGGTTGGCATTGTAACTGGACCACACTATTCTTACATATAGTGGCAGTGTCAAAACCAGAAAAGAGCAAGATATTACCAAAACCATGACAGTCGTTCTGTAGGAGGTTTTCCTCCTCTGACTGTCAGTGCTGTGTGCAGAGTTGACTGTTGACTCCACACGTGCAGCTATAGACAAAGAAGACGCAGCTTTAAACAGACTGACAGATAGTATGATGTCACAGACAATCATACAGACACTGGGCAAGAAGGAAGCCATAAACATATCTATCCAGGAGAAAAAATAATTGTAGTAGCGTTCATAGCCGCCTTTAATAGCATGGCACCCTTCATTCTGTGTGACATCAAGTCCAATCAGGAGATGAAAGTTAAGAGCACTCATAGAGAAGACAAGAGCTGCTACGACAAACCACGTTCTTCGTACAGTGCATATCACTCGCATTCTGTGTGGCCACAGGACCGCCATTGTTCTCTGTACTGTCACACAGGTCACCAGCCAGGCAGACAGAATGCCACTAACGTAAACAAGGAAGTTGCGAAGTTTACAAATGGCGGCATGCAGATGGACAATGTCTACCCCCAAAACGTACCAAATCCAGTGACGTGGCAGTGCCGTACTTAGCAAGGTAAGATCACACACGGCAAGGGCCATAAGAATAGCGTACTGAGAAGAGTTGTGGTCCTTACAACGACGCATGACGCAGATTGTGGCGATGTTCCCAAAGCCTCCCAGCAGAAAAATAGCTGGAGGGAATGTTTTCCAGATGACCAGAGAGACTTGGTATTCCATGTACTCCCTGTGTGAAGCATCCTCTGACCAGCCTGTTGTGTTGTCTCTTTGTTCACCAGTGTCACTTGGAAAGGTGGTCATGCTTGCTGTATATCAGTAACCCTGTGGTGAAATGTACAGTCTCTGAAAATGGAAAATGAAATAGCAGACAGAAACTAATAGATTGACCCACCCCACACACACACACACAACTATACATACATACATACATACATACATACATACATACATACATACATACATACATACATACATACATACATACATACATACATACATACATACATATGATCACCCACAAAAAATAAAAAGATATTAAAACCTTTCAAAGCAAAAAAAATGACATTTTACCCATCCTCTTCTTCAAATGCTCAGACAGCAAATATCAGCCCTCAGGTTTTGGTATATTGGACCTATCTGGGGGAGGTGTCCTTCTGCCATAGAAGAAGTGTCGCGGTGGCACCTTATAGAATCACCATATGGAATTTGGTGAACATGTGAAGTCTGAGTCTGCAGTGTCCAGTCCGCAGTCTCACAATTGTGACTTGGTTTTCTCTGGACAGAAGGTAGTAGTCATCCTTGCTACTGAACATAGTGTGCTTCTGAGGGCACCTTCTCTTTTGCTTTTCCTCCATGATTGTCTTTGCTTTTTCATACGTCCATTTTTTTTCTTCTTTTGAGGCTTATGGCCTCCTACCTTTGGCAGTAGGTCAGTTTCTTTGCTTTGATGCAGTGTTGCTTAATTGGTTTATATGTGCTGTCCATGAGAGATTGTTGTCTACTATAATTCTTGAAACATTGTCATTGTCCACTTTTCTTATTTGTATGCTGTTTTCCAACAGAGGTGAAAGCTGAGTAGTCACGTTTTGTCTTTTTGTGTCTGGTAGTGGAAGAATAAGTTTGTTTTTGTGGGTCTAAAGATATATGATTTTCTTTCACAATTACTCAAAAGAGTTAATGAATCTGATATTTTGTCTATGGTATTGTATCAAGCATCATCACCAAAACTTTCACATGTTTTTTTTTTTAAAAAGTAAAATGGAAGATCATTTACTTATACGGATTAGAAGTTAGCCAAGTCCTAAACCTTATGGGAAACCATACTATTTAATTAGTAATATATAGGACTTGGAATTGCAGATACACACATATTGCTGTCTGTTTTCAAGAAATAATTTCTACAATCTTAAAGTAATATTTGATATGCCATAGAGTGATCGTTTTCTGCATGAACATTTTGATCAATTTCATCATAAGCTTGTAAAAAATCCAATAGTAAGCCAATTATGGACAAAGCTAGTCAGAGCTGTGGGGTATGATAATTTTTTCCCGAAACCCGGTTGATTTTTGTGAGAAAGTTATAAATTTCAGGATGTTCATGAATGAGTGCCTTTAAATGTGTTTTTCATTGGTTTGGATATAACTGAAATTTTTTAGT
>CM060332.1:10563532-10568532 GCA_030674155.1 Stramonita haemastoma
ACACAGCTATAAACAAAACACAGCTATAAATAAAACACAGCTATAAACAAAACACAGCTATAAATAAAACACAGCTATAAACAAAACACAGTTATAAATAAAACACAGCTATAAACAAAACACAGCTATAAACAAAACACAGCAATAAACAAAACACAGCAATAAACAAAACATAGCTGTAAACAAAACACAGGAATAAACAAAACACAGGAATAAACAAAACATAGCTGTAAACAAAACACAGGAATAAACAAAACACAGCTGTAAACAAAACACAGGAATAAACAAAACATAGCTGTAAACAAAACACAGGAATAAACAAAACACAGCAATAAACAAAACACAGGAATAAACAAAACATAGCTGTAAACAAAACACAGGAATAAACAAAACATAGCTGTAAACAAAACACAGGAATAAACAAAACACAGCTGTAAACAAAACACAGGAATAAACAAAACATAGCTGTAAACAAAACACAGGAATAAACAAAACACAGCAATAAACAAAACACAGGAATAAACAAAACATAGCTGTAAACAAAACACAGTTATAAACAAAACACAGCAATAAACAAAACACAGCTCTAAACAAAACACAGCTATAAACAAAACATAGCTGTAAACAAAACACAGTTATAAACAAAACACAGCAATAAACAAAACACAGCTGTAAACAAAACACAGCTGTAAACAAAACACAGGAATAAACAAAACATAGCTGTAAACAAAACACAGTATAAACAAAACACAGCAATAAACAAAACACAGCTGTAAACAAAACATAGCTGTAAACAAAACACAGGAATAAACAAAACACAGCTGTAAACAAAACACAGGAATAAACAAAACATAGCTGTAAACAAAACACAGGAATAAACAAAACACAGCAATAAACAAAACACAGGAATAAACAAAACATAGCTGTAAACAAAACACAGGAATAAACAAAACATAGCTGTAAACAAAACACAGGAATAAACAAAACACAGCTGTAAACAAAACACAGGAATAAACAAAACATAGCTGTAAACAAAACACAGGAATAAACAAAACACAGCAATAAACAAAACACAGGAATAAACAAAACATAGCTGTAAACAAAACACAGTTATAAACAAAACACAGCAATAAACAAAACACAGCTCTAAACAAAACACAGCTATAAACAAAACATAGCTGTAAACAAAACACAGTTATAAACAAAACACAGCAATAAACAAAACACAGCTGTAAACAAAACACAGCTGTAAACAAAACACAGGAATAAACAAAACACAGCTATAAACAAAACACAGCTATAAACAAAACACAGCAATAAGCCACACCAGCAAGATCATGTTAAGAGTGATACTGAACAGACTCAAAGGAGGCGGAAGAGCACCTGGCAGAAGAACAAGCTGGGTTCAGGGCAGGAAAAAGCACGGTAGAACAAATTTTCTGTTGCCGAATCCTGATGGAGAAACATCTGCAACATCAGAGGGACTTGCTACACAACTTCATTGACTTCAAGAAGGCCTTTGACAGAGTGTGGCATGCAGGCCTTTGGCAAGTCCTCAGGAAGTTTGGCATTGAGGAGGGTCTCATCCAGATCATAGAAGCGCTGTACAACACCTCCAGCAGTGCAGTCCTCCTCAACGGCCAAGTAGGAGACTACTTCAAGACCACAGTCGGCGTCCGTCAGGGCTGCTTGCTCTCTCCAACTCTCTTTAATCTATTCCTGGAGAACATCATGAGGGAAACACTTTACGACTTCCACTCTACCATCTCAATAGGAGGGCAACCCATTAACAACCTGCGCTTCGCTTACGATATTGATCTCATGGAAGGCAGCAACAAGGAACTCCAAGACCTTACCAACAGACTGGTAGACAGAGCAGGCGCATATGGGATGGAAATCAGCACAGAAAAGAGTAAAGTATTGGTCAACAGTGCAAACTGCACCACAGCACAGATCTACATGAATGGCCAGCAGCTGGAAGAAGTAGACGCTTTCAAATATCTTGGCGCTACCCTCACGAAAGATGGACGCTCCACCACAGAGATCAAGACCAGGCTAGCCATGGCAACATCAGCTATGGCAAAACTGAACAAGATATGGAGAAGCGACAACATAACTTCAAAACAAAAGTCAAATTGTTCAGATCCCTGGTCATCTCCATCTTGCTCTACGGCTGCAAAAGTTGGACAATGACCGCTGAAACCACCAAGAGGATCCAGACGTTCGAGACAAAAGGCTTTAGGCGACTGCTTGGAATTTCCTGGAAGGATAGGAAAACAAACACCTTTGTGCGAAGTCAAGTCGCACTGTTGGCTGGCCCTCAGGAACCCCTACTAGCCACTGTCAAGAAAAGGAAGCTGGCATGGTTCGGCCATGTCACACGCCACAACACCCTCCCCAAGACAGTCCTACAAGGAACGTTATAAGGTGGCAGACGCAGAGGCAGACAAACCAAAAGCTGGATGGATAACTTCAAGTAGTGGACCCACCTGGACAGTCCAACACTCATTCGGAAGGTGGAGGACAGGGCTGGATGGCGACGGCTGGCTGCAGATTCGTCTCTCATGTCTCCTCCACGACCATCCCGGTCATGAGAAAAGAAGAAGATAAACAAAACACAGCTGTAAAATCTCAGCATGGGTGTGTGAGCGTGCGCGTGCTTGTTTGTGGAGGTGAGAGAAAGGGTGTCATCATTTAAACTTTCATTATTGCTGACGGCAATGAGTGCTATAGGTATAAGTAATTAATATGAAAAAATGGGCCATTGGGCTATTGAGCTGCCAAAACAAAGGAAGCTATTCCCCCTGGACTCAGCTATTGTTTCCTGGTGTCTTTGTGTTCTCTTCATCACATTTTTAGGTCTTTTTAAATTTCGCTGTATCGCTCAAGTTTTTCTTCCTTTTTTCCCCCTCGTAAGTTGTAGTTGTATGTGTGAAAAGGTGACTTTAGGCATGTGAAAATATAAAAGTCACTTTGTCTGCAGAGGCAGCAATGTAAAGTTACCATGGGGTGGGGCTTAAAATAAGCTGTAACTAGATGTTTTTCCCCTGCTCTAGTGTTGTTTGCTTATGATGAATATACACATGTGTATTGAATAAACAGTGTCTAATAAAATTAAAAAAACAAACAAACAAACAGAAACGGGTTGTGTGATAATGTAATCTGATACTATTTCTTTCTCAGTTTCTGTTTTGCAGTCTCTCTTTTTTTTTCTTCTTTTTTTCTTCTTCTCATTTTGCTGTCGTTGCTGTTTCTGTTGTTGATGAATAAATGGTGTTGTCCTTAGATCGGTAGGTTGATTTTAATAAAAGCAACGGCATTGTTTCTTCAGTGTACCATCTGGGTTTTTTTTTTTATTTTAATGTGATTGGACTTGACACGAACATTTTGATTTTTGTAATATATTTTGGACACAAAGATAATTATGCTGATGATACTTGTCACATTATTACGATACTGTGGCACGCTCATTGCTCCCAGATATCACCAATTAGTATGGCAGGCTTATCATTCATTTAGCAGCTGTTCACTATTACTCATTTTTTCCGGTCCACAAGAGTACCTCTTGTTTTCCCCTTAACGAACAACACAATCACATTGGCCCCGGGAGTGAGAACAACAACACGATACCAAACTATCAGCCCACTGGACAGACGCTACAGCCAAGCTCAGTGTTCAGTTAAGATCTTTCCACTTCAGCCCATGGGTCGGTCTGTGGAGTCCTAGATCTGTCTGTCTGTCTGTCTGTCTGTCTGTCTGTCTGTCTGTCAGAGACATAAATCCCTGTCTGTCTGTCTGTTAAATTCAAATTCAAATTCTTTATTTCCTGTCATCCCTTTATGGATATGGAGGATTTTATATAACATCAATAAACAAAAACCATAACTGAACAACCCACATGCACCATGTAGCTGAATATTTGAACATGTACTATAGAGAAAACAAAAAGAATATTGTCTGTTTACACATATCAAGCTCGCAAAGTTTAATGGTGTTTTTTTCTGATAATATCAATCATTTTAACATTTTTGAGCAAAGACTTCTTGTTTGGTGAAGAGAAGAGTTGTTCGTACTTCACAGTGTTTGGATGAATCTCTGTCTGTCTCTGTTTGTCTGTCAAAAGGGTATGTCTCTATCAGTCTGTCTGTCTGTCTGTCAAAGGGGTGTCTTTCTATCTGTCTGTCTGTCTGTCTGTTTGTCTTTCTATCAATCTGTCTGTCTGTCTGTCTGTCTGTCTGTCTGTCTGTCTGTCAGAGGGTGTCTTTCTATCTGTTTGTCAGCGGGGTGTCTTTCTATCAATCTGTCTGTCTGTCTGCCTGTCGTCAGAGGGCTGTCCCTCTATCAGTCAGTCTGTCTGTCTATCTGTCTGTCTGTCTGTCATGAGGGTATTAAAAAAAATTTAGTCTGCAGAAGGTCATTTAGCTGAAACTATAAACCAAGGTCCTATGTGCGATGGTCCGCAGTGCAGCTTATGCACACTTAAAACCTGTCCCGCCTCGCTGAAGAGTAGGCCATTTCTGGCAGTGGGAAAGGATGGTGAAACTTATAAGACTGCATGCACACAAGGACTGGATTAAAAAAAACAAAGTACCTGAGCATTTATTCTGTTATCGTCGAAAGAAAAGAATATTAGAATACAGAAATAACCGAACAATACAAACCTGTTTGTTAGTCAGAAAAGTATCTTTCTATTTGCCTGTCTGTTAGAGAGGTATCTCTGTATCTCTCTGTCTGTCTCTAAGTCTGTTGAAGTGGTATTTCTCTGTCTGTCTGTCTGTCTGTCTGTCTCTCTGTCTGTTTCTCAGAGGGATATTTCTCTGTCTGTTTTTTTTTAGTTGGAGAGGTATTTCTCTGTCTATCTGTCTGTTGGAGAGGTATTTCTCTGTCTGTCTGTTTGTCTGTAGAGAGGTATTTTTCTATCTGTCTGTCTGTCTGTCTGTATGTCTGTTGGAGAGGTATTTCTCTGTCTGTCTGTCTCTCTGTCTGTCTGTCTGTTGAGA
>CM060332.1:10571032-10573532 GCA_030674155.1 Stramonita haemastoma
TATAGCCATTTCATTGCAGATTAATAAAATGTCAATAACTAAAAATTGACCTCTGGTGCAAAGCGACTCCTTATGTGGTGGAGCGTCACACACACACACACACACACACACACACACACACACACACACACACACACACACACACACACACACACACACACACACACACACACACACACACAAAATCACAATCACACATACACACACAATCACACATACACACACAATCACACACACACACACACACACACACACACACACACACACACACACACACACACACACACACACACACACACACACTTATTATACCAGCACTCAAACTGCACTGCGCTTACTTCAGCCAGACACTTCCTGAATGTCTGCTCTTTAGAAAGCGGATGGCTCCACAGTATCACCGCCCCATAGGCCCTAGAGGAGAAGCCGGAAGAATGGCGGGATTGATGGTACAGCCCTCTTTAAAGCTGATGGTTGTTGTGCTCATTTCACATTGTGTTGTTACTTTGTTCTGACCAAACAAGTATTATTTTTAAACCAATGGCGGTGGTGAAAACTAGCGACCTCTTTCAGTCCCCATCAGTGTCTAACTTGTGAGTCATTCTCTGCTGATCCCCACCAAAACAATGGCTACATTGAATAAGCTGCATCCTGTTGGCTCCTGAGTCAGACACTCACACTCTCACAGGCATCATGGAGTAATGAACAGGCAGTGATGGTGTCATACTTAAGTGTTAATAATGTGTATGGCTGCTTTTTACCGATTCTGGTTGCTTCCCTGTTGCATCCAGCTGAAGATTGTGACGGCCACACTCGGGCTTTAGTTGCCGGGGGAAGGTCTAGCTTGATTGACAAGATCTTGAGTCAGGAAACATAATGCTACATTTACACTTATTGAAATCATTATTAGCATGATATTTCTTTGGTTCCTTTTTGAGTGTGTTTTTGTTGTTGTGAGTTGTAACAATGTTGTCGCTAAAATATTGTTGGGTGGGGTTTTCTTGGTTGTACTTTGCTTGTTTGAATGCTGCTTCATTTTTGTTTGTTTGTTTTTTTGTTTAAGTGGTTGTGTGTGTGTGTGTGTGTGTGTGTGTGTGTGTGTGTGTGTGTGTGTGTGTGTGTGTGTGTGTGTGTGTGTGTGTGGAGGGGGGTGTTTTGTGTTGGTTAGTTGTTGTTGTATTTTTTTTGCTAGATACATGGCTTGATGAAAAAACAAATTTATTGCTTACTCAATGTACCATCTGGAAATAAATTTTGACTTTGTCTTTGACTTTGACTTACACACACACACGCACGCACACACACGAACACACACACACACACACACTCACACACACACACACACACACACACACACACACACACACACACACACACACACACACACACACACACACACACACACATACACACACACACACTTCACGGGTCTCAACCAATCGTATGATAATGTCACTTCCTCTTTGGCAGGCCCAACACACACACACACACACACACACACACACACACACACACACACACACACACACACACACACACACACACACACACACACACACACAACACACACACACTCGTATGATGTCACTTCCTCTTTGGCAGGCCCAACACACACACACACACACACACACACACACACACACACACACACACACACACACACACACACACACACACACACACACACACACACACACACACACATTATTTGTTTGCTTTTTTGTGTCTAATATCACTTATGTGAACAGACATTAAACCGAACAACAACAACAACAACAACAACAACAACAACACAACAACACACACACACACACACACACACACACACACACACACACACACACACACACACACACACACACACACACACACACACACCACACACACACACACACACACACCACGAAACACTGCAACAATCACATCAGAACAAAAGGACAGCACAGCACGGCACAGCACAGCACAGCACAGCACGGCACAGCACAGCACAGCACAGCACTGCAGTGTCATCAGACCTTTAACGCTGACAGGGTTCAGCATGGCTTTCTACACTCTGGCTGTCGGGGCTTTTCTACTGCATCTACTGCTTGCTTCTGCTTTACGAAGACAGACAGACATGTACATGGGTGAGTTGATATTTTCTCCTGGTTGGGTATCGGCAGAAGAAAAACTAATGTTGTTATCTTATTTCATTCATTCATTTTGATTTTTTTAAGGATAGTAGTAGGCACCCATCAGTCTCGGAAGACTATGGAGTTGCGCTCTAGTCTTTAGAGCGCAAAACCTGGGTAAGTAAGTATGGAGGGCAAACTGTTACCCATGCAGCAGACTCCCCCTCTCCACGCCACTGGCATGATCCATTGGAAAGGCAATGACCGATACGAATGGTTCTAGTACCTTCGCAGGAGCCACCAGAACGTTGCCATATACAGCCCCGAGCCGCCCTGGGACTCCAACTCCCCGATTTTTCTTTAAGGATGGTGTCTAAACACGACACCTGTGT
>CM060332.1:10578532-10588532 GCA_030674155.1 Stramonita haemastoma
GATATATGTTATGCAAGATGTTATTCATGTGTTCACACACAGGACCTCAGGTTTATTGTCTCATCCGAAAGACATGTAAGGGAATAGGAGTGGGGGGGGTGGGAGGTAGAAGGAGAGGGAGAGTACAGACTCCTATGAAAGGATATCAATAGTTCAGTGAGACTGGAACCATTGGCCTCAGACAACTTAGTATTCCGGTTCTGACGTTCAAGCCCTTGATGGATTTTTCGCCAAACCGTGTCATCATTTTTCTTATTCCAGATATTGACCCCACGAGGCATGTAAACATGGAAGTTGATATCAACCTGTGTTTAACTTTTCTCATTCTAGATATAGTTCAGTAGGCATCTGTCAGTCTCGGAAGATTATGGAGATGGGCTCTAGGCTCTAGAGTGGAAAGCCTGGGTAAGTGTGGAGAGCAAGCTGTTACCCATGCAGCAGACCTGCCCCCCCCCCCCCGCTCTGTAAGTTGCTGGAATGGTCCATTGGAAAGGCAGTCGCGGATATGAATAGTTCTAGTGCCGTCGCAGGAACCACCAGAACGTTGACATATACAGCCCAAAACCGCCCTGGGGACTCCAGCTCCCTGAATTTTCCTCAGGGATGGTGTCTAAACAGGACACCTGTGTGCATGCTGTTTTTTTCTTTATTGTCATCCGCTCCTACTTGCACACAATGGCCTGCTCTTCCGAAAGGTGGAAAGGGTTTTTAACGTGTGCGCAAGATGTTTCTGGTTTGCGCACGGCTTTGTTTCTGAACCGCACTACTGTGCATTCCATCGCAACGGCTTGTTATCTCTTCCACTGCATAGACCGCTGACATGTGAAGTCGCAGTCGACAAGACGCCTGTGTGTACTTTCTATTTCCCGCTAGCACCGCCGAACGGCGGATGCGAGGGTGGACATCGGGCCTCATAAGAGATATACTTTCTGGATTAAGCCCTTAGCCGAATATTGTGAGGTGAGATTGGGGTAAGCACTCTGTAGCTCTGATTGTTGAAGCCTTCTGATATTGTGGGTCAGTCTGTAAGCTCTGTCTTCTGTCGTCTGTCTGCTGTCTGCTCTCTTCTGGTTTTTCCCCCTTTTATGGCTACTTTGCTTGTTTTCTCGCTGACACGCGCACACACTTACACACTTACACACACACACACCACACACACACACACACCCCACACACAACAACACACACACACACACACACACACGTTTGTATAAATAATTACCAGTGTATCCAATTAGGATGAGCCGCCGCTGTAGTCTAGTGGTTAGGGTGTTGGACTCGTAATCTAAAGGTTGCGGGTTCAATCCCAGCTTTCGGCTATGGCGTTGTGCCCTTGGAAAAGGCACTTACGGCTATTTTCTTACCCCACCCAGGTGTAAAAGGGGTACCAACCTTGTGTTGGGGGTTAACCCTGCGACAGACAGGCGTCCTATCCATGGGGGAGTCTATGACTCTCAGTCGCTTAACGCCACAGAAACTGGGATAAGCACCGGCCTGATGAGCCTTAGGCTCGGGACAGACTTTAACTTAACTTTAACCAATTAGGATGATGCGTTTTGTTGAATGTATCCCATTTTCTTCTTTTAAAATATTGGTTGAACTGCTGTTGGTGGTGATGCTGGTATGTAGGGGTAGGGAGGGGGTTTCTTAGCTTTATTCCCTGATCAGGGCAAGGGCCGGATGAAAAAAAGTATAAAATGCTTACTCTGTAACCCTTGAAAAATAAAGATCATTCATTCATTCATTCATTCATTCATTCATTCATTCATTCCTTCATTCCTTCATTCCTTCATTCCTTCATTCATTCCTTCATTCATGCATGCATGCATGCATGCATTCCTTCCTTCCTTCCTTCCTTCCTTCCTTCCTTCCTTCCTTCCTTCCTTCCTTCCTTCCTTCCTTCCTTCCTTCCTTCCTTCCTTCCTTCCTTCCTTCCTTCATTCATTCATTCATTGTCTGTCTGTCTGTCTGTCTGTCTGTATGTCTGTCTGTCTGTCTGTCTGTCTCTCTATCTCTCTCTCTCTCTCTCTCTCTCTCTCTCTCTCTCTCTCTCTCTCTCTCTCTCTCTCTCTCTCTCTCTCTCTCTTTATTTCTCTGCTCCACAAACCCTCCAATCTAAATTCCGTATGACCTCATGAGATTCTTCCAAAATTCAACTCACTCACTCACTCAGTCCCATGTCCCAAAGGACGTAGGGGGGACATGAGAGAAGACGCAACAGCGATCTTTTTCCATGCTTCACGATCCTGTGTGGCTAGTAGATGTTGCAGGGGTTGGGCGGTCCAGTCTTTGATG
Organism: Stramonita haemastoma; assembly: GCA_030674155.1. Classification (NCBI taxonomy): domain Eukaryota; kingdom Metazoa; phylum Mollusca; class Gastropoda; order Neogastropoda; family Muricidae; genus Stramonita; species Stramonita haemastoma. The sequence continues at coordinate 10,580,828 of CM060332.1, forward strand.
TTGTCAACCCATGATTTCTTTTGGCGGCCTCTTCTTCTCTTGCCCTCGACTGTTCCTTGCAGGATGGTTTTTGCTAGGGTGTTGTGTCTTGTGGTGTGACCAAACCACATCAGCTTTCTCCTCTTTATGGTGGAGAGCAAAGGCTCTTGGGGGCCCACACGCTTTTTGATTTCTTCTTTCACATAGTTATTGGTCTTGTGTTCTTTGTATGATATTCTGAGGAGTCTTCTGTGGCACTTGTTCTCGAATGCTTGGATTCTCCTCTCTAACTCTGCTGTCAGAGTCCATGATTCACAGCCATATAGGAGGATAGATATCACGAGGGATTTGTAAAGGTGGTATTTGGTGCAGAAGCTGATGTTGTTGCTTCTGATAATCCTCTGGAGTCTGACTAGAGCAGATGTTGCTGTTGCAATGCGAGCTTTCACTTCATTGTTTGATGTGCCATCTTTTGTTAGGATGGAGCCTAAGTATTTGAATTGGCTCACCTCTTCTAGAACCATCAGTCTCATAAGTCATCCTAGCAAGATCATGCTGCAGGTAGTCCTCAACAGACTGAAAAACCAAGCGGAAAAACTCCTGGCAGAAGAACAAGCGGGCTTTAGACCAAGACGCAGCACAATGGAACAAATTTTCAATCTGAGAATTCTGATAGAGAAGCATCTCCAACACCAAAAAGACTTGTACCATAACTTCATAGATTTCAAAAAGGCCTTTGACAGGGTATGGCATGACGGCCTCTGGCAAGTACTCAGGCACTTCAACATTGACAGCTGCCTAATTGAAGTAATCAAGGCTCTGTACGAGAACGCAAGAAGTGCAGTCTTCATAAACAATCACGTGGGCGAGTTCTTCAAGACCACGGTTGGGGTTCGCCAGGGCTGCCTTCTCTCACCTGTACTTTTCAACCTCTTCCTCGAAAACATCATGACAGAGACACTGCAAAACCACCACACTTCCATCTCCATTGGTGGAAGACCCCTTTGCAACCTCAGATTTGCAGATGACATTGACCTCATGGGCAGCAGCAAACAAGAACTGCAAATCCTCACAGACAGTCTAACAGATCGAGCGAGCGCATACGGCATGGAGGTCAGTACAGAGAAATCAAAGATCATGGTCAACAGCGCGAGTAATGACATCACGGAAATAAAGATGAATGGAGAAATACTAGAAGAGGTGAGCCAATTCAAATTCAACTACCAATCACTAGAATTGCGATAGACTGGCGTCCTATCCAGGGGGGAGTCTATGACTCTCAGGCGCTTAACGCCACAGAAACCGGGATAAGCACCGGCCTGATGAGCCTTAGGCTCGGGACAGACTTTAACTTAACGTTAATCACTAGAATTAACCTCTTTAAATCAAGCCTCACCTACGCAAGTAGCCTACACTGGAACATGCTGCCAACAAACGTGAAAACATCCTGAAGTAAAGAAACTTTCAAGACAGCCATTTATACCCACCTCAAAGGTACTAATTAATATAATAACACAACAGTGCTATTACCACATGTGCAACAGAAATATTTCTTTCAAGCAGTTGTCACAATATCTATGCCTATAATCTTACCTAGATGAAGTAATCAAAGCGGACAAAAGAGTTATATATCCCAGATTCACTTGAATTTGTCATTGTTGATTTATGCATGTTCAAGTTTACTGTTGTTTGGTGATGTAAATATATTCAAGTTATTACTGAATTGAACAATGCTCTATGTAGATGTACATGGATATATTACACTATTTGAAAATTATGAAACATTTGGAAATGTGTCAGATTGTGCTTTGTTCTCGTTACTTGGACATGCTTGTGAGTGTATTAGATTGGGGTTAGTTTTAATTATCTGGACATTTTTTTATGTGGATGTTTCTATAATACTACATCTTGACTGTCTTTTTCCCTTTCCTGTCTTTGTTCTTCTTTTTTTGTTGTTGTTCTTGTTTTGCTTGGATTTTTGCTTGTTTTTACTTATTGGTTGCAGAATATGAAAATGAGAGATATTTTGTGAGGGTGTTACAGTAGGTACCATTTCCTCTGGTGATATACACCCTGAAGATACTCTCTCTCTCTCTCTCCCTCTCTCTCTCTCTCTCTCTCTCTCTCTCTCTCTCTCTCTCTCTCTCTCTCTCTCTCTCTCTCTCTCTCTCTCTCTCTCTCTGTAATACAATATTATTTTGCATACAACATTGGTGGCTACATTGCATTGGCCTGCAGCTGACACGGACATTTTGTGGGCACACTTTTCTGGTACAGTGACTGGTTTGAGAATGCAATAATTTATGAGTATTGTCACTGTTTTGACAATGGAATTCTGTGAGTAAAATGATTTTAATTGTCATGATGAATGATGTGCCTGATGTTTGTATTTTGTATGTCATTAATGTCAGCCTTTACTCATTTATTCATTTGTTTAGTCGTGATCTCGGAATAGACATATTCAATAGTGCACTATGTTGAATACACGCCAAGGTATTATGGCAAAGCCTTATCAAAGTTTATGAAAAGTTATATTTCATTTTTGCATCTTTCCATTTTTGCCCCTAAAATTGTATTGTGGCCTAGGCCGATGTAAATTAAACAATTTCAGTGTTAAGTGTTTCAGTGTTCTCTGTCTGTCTGTCTGTCTGTCTGTCTGTCTGTCTGTCTGTCTGTCTGTCTGTCTGTCTGTCTGTCTGTCTGTCTGTCTGTCTGTCTGTCTGTCTGTCTGTCTGTCTGTCTGTCTTGTCTGTCTGTCTGTCTGTCTGTCTCTCTCTCTCTCTCTCTCTCTCTCTCTCTCTCTCTCTCTCTCTCTCTCTCTCTCTCTCTCTCTCTCTCTCTCCACAGACGTAGTCGTGGTTGTAGCGTCAGATGTGGAGAATGTTAAATCAAGGAAGAGGGAATGAAAACATCTGTGACTACACACACACACACACACACACACACACACACACACACACACACACACACACACACACACACACACACACACACACACACACACACACACACATCTTCACAGCTCTCAAATAATCAAGATCTGCCTGTGTGTGTGATCATTCATGATTCTGTGATGAATGGCGTAGACAGGAGGAGACTTGGCCGATCATACGGAATCAAGGCCTTCACCAACAAATGTCACACTATAAACAACATCGAAGAAGCTGTGCACACCACCTGTTCCAGACTGAGCCAGCCCCCTGATGCCATCCTGATTCATTGCGGAATCAATGATCTGAAGATAAAAGATGCACCAAGTGCCAGTACATCCCTTTTATTCAGCATCAAAAACATCAGCCGAAAATATCCGAAGACAAGGATGATTGTCAGCAAAGTGGCACCTTCTGCAGACGATCAACTAGAAGTGAAACGAAATTTATTCAACGCTTTGATCTCTGCAGATCTATACGAGAACTGTCGGACATCCCTTGTGTTCCACAACAACTTGAAAACCAGCGTGGACTTCCTAAGAAAAGATAAACTCCACCCCACCCAAAAAGGAGCCTCTATCCTCGCAGCAAATATTGGAAGACATGTTCGTAACTTGTTTTGGGAACTACCACGAAGACCCACCAGACGACAACCGACCAGACAACAACAACGACATGTACTGCCTGCCCAGAGACAGCCACCGTCTTTCTACCACAGTGGACATCAAGCAGGAAACAGTAACCCATGGCGGAGCCGTTACGAACTGTTGTATGACTGCTTCTGATTATCCAGCAGTTCAACACCATCTTTGTGTATGTAAACTGCATAAACTCTGTTCATCAATATTTTGGCTCGCCAGTGTTACAGAGCAGTGCCGTTACATTTGAAGACGTACATTTTAATTTTATTATTTCAGGACACTTCCCCCACCCCCACCCAGTGTGAATGTGTTTTGGTTTATATCCTATTACTATAATAATCACCCCTTTCATTTCTAGAGACCTGGTCTCTTTCTCATAAGTTAATAATCCCCACTCCCCCGTTTTCCTTCTCTTTGTTTGTGTACACAGAAATGTCACCTACACCTTCCTCTATCACGCTCATGCAATGGAACTCTAGATCTATCTCCTCTAACTTGCCCTACCTTGTTCAACATCTTGCTAATAATAATTATCAAGTTTTGATATTACTATCACTTAATGTAAACAAAGATAAGTTACCAATATTAGCAGGGTATTACTATCCACCTGTATGTCAGCAAACAGATAACGCTACCAAAACCAATGTGGCAATTTACATACAAACAGGAATAGATTATAATTTAGTTCCCTCCCCAGCTCCCTCTCATATACCAGATTTACATACATGTGCAGTGAGAGTAAGATTCAATAATCATCTAATTTTGCGTGTTGTATCGGTCTACCTGCCTAAAGGCATAAATGAGATTAACACAGAGTTGATTCACAATCTCCCAGTGACTAATGACAAATGGCTAATCGCTGGAGATTTTAATGCCCATTCACCCTTTTGGGACAAAGGCTGCACCTCAGTTAGTAATAATGGTTTTGTAGAAAATATTGTTGACTCATCATTATACCTACTCAATGATGGTAGCATAATACGCATCCCTGACATTTCTACCCACAGGGCTTCAGCCATTGATCTTACTTTAATATCTCCTGCTTTAGTGCCAGAGTGCGAATGGAACACATATGAAGAATCTCTGGGTAGTGACCACATTCCTATCATCATTAGTTTTGGCTTTAAATTAGAACAGCGTAAAAAGCAGACTGACAAGATCCCAAAATTTAACTACAAACAAGCAAACTGGAATATTTTTGAAAGTTTTTTGTCCAGAGCTGATTTGAACAACATAGAAAATAAAGATATAAATGAACTCTACTCATTGTTCACATGCACAGTTCTAAGAGCTGCAGATCTATCCATCCTCTCGGTTAGATCAGACCGGTCAAACAAGCTCACTGGGAATGTTTGGTGGACTGCAGCTTGTGAAGAGGCAGTTAATAATAAAAAAAAATGAAATATAAAATGTATGCACGTCGAAAATCCCCGATAAGTCACAAAAATCTGTTAGAAGCAAAGAAAAATAGCGCCAAAGTTATAGCTGAATCTAAAAGACAGTACTGGTCTTCCTTTTGTAATCAAGAAATCTCAGACCATAAACATGAGCAGACAATCTGGAAAAAACTTAATGAAATGAAAAACGGAGTTACATTACCCTCTTATCCAATAAAACTGGATAACGAAGAGTTCCCTAACAACTTTAAAAAAGCAGAAGCATTTGTAGAGACGTTTTCTGAGTCTATGAATATAAAAGGTTTATCTCCAAACTTACGTTTTCACAGAACGAAGGAAGAAACTAAGGACAAGTACAGGGATCCAGAATCTGATAATAATCTTTATATTGATGCTCCTTTAACTATAAATGAAATACGGGACGCTTTATCTTCTCTGCCCAATAAAAAGTCATCCGTTGGACTTGATGGTATCTCAAATGATATGTTAAAACATCTACCAGGAAAATGGATTGCTTTCTTACTCAACATTTTTCAAAAATGTTGGATCACAGGTGAAGTGCCTCATATTTGGAAGCAATCAATTGTTACACCAATACTAAAGCAAGGAAAACCTCGAAATGACAAGAAAAGTTACAGACCTATTGCTTTGACATCCCATGTCTGCAAACTTATGGAAAGAGTAGTCTTAAAACGATTAGTTCACTTCTGTTGTAAAAATAATATAATACCAGCTAACCAAACTGGTTTTCAGAAAGGAAAATCATCAGTCGACCATTTAGTGAAACTCACCACTCAAATTAAATATCAGTTTGCAAGAAGGAAAAAAATTCTTGCAACATTTTTTGACATTAAAAAAGCCTACGATCAAGTATGGCATGCCAACTTATTGTATAAACTGAAACATATAGGACTGTCGGGATACATTTACTGCTATATAAAAAGTTTCTTGAGTGAAAGGAGCATGCAAGTACGGGTAGGGAATACATATTCAAATTTTAGACCTCTACAGATGGGTCTACCTCAAGGCTCAGTGATAGCACCGATTTTGTTCAATATCTTATTATATGATCTACCTAATCATATTTCTAACACAGTAACCATTGCTCAATATGCAGATGACATCTGTATGTGGATGAATGTAACGATGAAACGAACAACCCCAAAGAGGGCTTTAAATCACATAAGAAAGGTATATCAAACAGAAATTGACAAAGTAAATCAGTATATTTCAGAAAATGGGCTTACAATCTCCCCAGAAAAAAACACATATTGTACTTTTTAATAACGGTAGTAATCCCAATGATCTTCCATCATTTAGATTAGAAAATGACGTCATTCAATATGAGCAATCTGTGAAATTCCTTGGTGCTATCATTACTTCCAAACTTAGCTGGAATTCACACATCGAATATATAATTAATAAAGCCAGAAAAAGCATTAACCTTTTGAAAATCATCAATAAGCAAAAGTGGGATCAAGACCCTTTGATACTGAAACACTTAGCAACATCACTTGTTCGTTCTAAGTTAACCTACGGTCAAGAAGTGTTTTTCAGTGCTCCGAACTACCTAAAAAGAAAACTACAAAGTTTAGATTGCAAGGCATATCGCCTTGCGCTTGGTGTTCCCTTCCATGCATCATCTTTTGGTACATATAAAGAAGTAGATGTACTTCCTTTAGAAGAATACAGACGACTAGCATGCGCAAAATATATTGTCAGAAGTTCTTCATGCAGCAATTTTGTCGCAAAAGAGGTTAAAATGAAATCAGATGTCGATTTTCCCAAATGAGCAAGAGGCATATTTTCCTTATCTACAATTAGGTCATATTCGGAAGAATTACTGAACAAAGCAGGAATCATCCCAGAGAATGTTGATGTTGAACAAAAAACCACACCTTGTCCAAAGTGGGAGCAAAACAGAGCACACTTTGACATTGAGCATACACCTTACAGGAAAGACGATAATCCACATATTGTAATCAGTTCCGTCAGATCGCACATTCAAAACACATACCAAAATCATCTAAAAATCTATACAGATGGATCACTTCTTAGCAATCATCAAGCAGGTGCAGCCTTTGTCGTCCCTGAATTTAAAACGGAAAAATCTTACTACCTTGGAAAAAATCGATCTGTTTACACAGCCGAACTAATGGCAGTTTTAATGGCTTTAAACTATATCAATGAACTACCTTTTCTTGTCAACCAAATTTTATTTTGTGTCGATTCAAAATCAGCCATACATTCACTTAGATCTGCTTCAGTAAAACCGCATTGTAATATTGTGACAGAAATTCATCATTTAATACATTGTCTTATTTCAAGAGGAACAGATGTGAGTTTCTGTTGGGTTCCGTCTCATCTTGGCTTTTATTGCAATGAATGGGCAGATCGCGCTGCTAAAAGGGGTGCAAAACAAGAGAAAGGATCAACAATTTTAATATATCCACTCTCAATTTCTGAGACTTACAATCTATTGGAAAAAGAATCCAAGAATGAAATGAAATTATTAGTTAAAGATTTTGGTAGCATTTCTAAACATCATATTGTAAAGGCTTATAACTTAAAAAATATAGTTTCGAATTTTCCACATTATAGTATGGCGAAGCTCAGACAAGTAATCTCGCTACTCTACAGACTAAGGCTAAATGCATTTAAAACAAAATTTGTGACAGGCGTTACGTGCTGTTGTGGTGAAAACATTTTAATTTTTCATTTGATTTTTGAATGTAAAGTCTTAAAAACCTTTTTGCCC
>CM060332.1:10596032-10598532 GCA_030674155.1 Stramonita haemastoma
AAATACAACTTTCTAGTTCGTCAACATGGCAACGGTTGCGTTATTATAAAATAGGGAAAATCAGTACGGTGGAATATAGACAGAAACAAAAAGAATGTCCTTTTACCACCCCAGCAAACAATGGCCTATCTGAGAGATAGATAGATAGATAGATAGATAGATAGCAGAAGACAGACAGACAGAAGACAGACAGAAGACAGACAGACAGAAGACAGACAGACAGACAGACAGACTGAGACAGACAGGCAGGCAGGAGGAGGCAGGCAGGAGGAGACAGAAGCAGAGAGAAGAGAGAGAGAGAGAGAGAGAGAGAGAGAGGAGAGAGAGAGAGGAGAGAGAAGAGAGAGAGAGAGAGAGAGAGAGAGAGAGTATGTATGTGTGTGTGTTCGTGCATGCGTGTGTGTGTGCGCGTGCGTGTGTGCCTGCACATGCACATTGGGCATATCTGTGTGTTGATATCTGATTATCTTTCCTCAGAGTGCCAGACAGGCAGATACGGGGAAAAGTGTAGGAGCTCTTGTGGCCGGTGTGCTGGTGGCAGCACGTGCAACAGCACCAGTGGATACTGCACGGGAGGATGTGAAGAGGGATGGAAGGAACCCCTGTGCCAAGGTGAACACTGACTTCCACTGTCATGTCTGTGCCACTTGTAATGTTTACTTACATTTATCCATGTGCTTTGTATTTTATCCAGTCCATGTGTGCGTGTAGTTTATTGATTTTGTCATCTTTTCCACAGGCACACAATGACTTTATCTTCGAGAGAAGAGATGAGAGAGGAGAGAGAGAGAGAGAGAGAGAGAGAGAGAGAGAGAGAGAGAGAGAGAGAGAGAGAGAGAGAGAGAGAGGAGAGAGAGAGAGAGAGAGAGAGAGATTTCAGACTTCATGATTTTTTCAGATAGGTCACAGCCCCTTCTGAAGGGGTGAAGAACATACTAAAGTACTAGTAAACAGCCATTCACTGTCAATTCTTCGATGAGAACATGAGTTATTTATTAAAGTTTTTAACTTTTTTTAACCCTCAGTAAACAATACAACAGCAACAAATGGAAAACAACGAACAATTTACATGGGCTTATCATTTGTTATTTTCTTCAATTTTTTTTTGCAGACAAAGTGCTAATTCTTTAACAGTTTGCTCATTTTCAGATGCCAAAGCTGAGCTATCCTGACCATTGCTGGATAATTCCAGTGTATTGGCAGAATGAATTTTATCGTGATGTTGATTGCAGTGTATTTGCAGAATGAATTTTGTCGTGATGTAGATTTTCTAGGTCATTTGCTAGTTTCTGACTACAGTTGTCCCAAACAACATCTGAAAAATCTAAATGAGGCATAATAAATGATTTATAGATAGCTTCTAATAATCTACGACCAAGCCGATGTTTAAAGGAACGAAGACAAGCAATAACTTCAAAACTTAACTTCTTAACTTTATAACTTTATAGAACCAAAAACGAATACCATCATATCTTCCTGACAAAATGGAGATAGGTACAGTGGTTCTACTCACAATAAAGTGTTAATTGAGTTCCACTACTTATCTCTTTGTAAGATTCTATCTCTCTTTTTGGCCAATGAACGAAACCAGAACAACTTTGTCATCTAATATATGAAAAAGGACAATTTAGATTGTACATAAAATCAGCCTTTACCATTGCTTTATTCTGGGGAAAAAAAGAAAGAAAAAATGAAATAATGATAATTATGAGAATACACGAATCCTATTAATAATTTCACTTAACTCTGAAATGAAACCGAGAGGTGGCAATTGCATACAGCATTTAAAGACTCTTACTTTCTAGTTGACCTCAGTGGATCATTGTCTTCTCCTCAAGGTATAAAACTGTCCTTTGCCAGCCATCATGGTGCAGTTGTTAGCGCCTTGGATTTCGGATTGGAAGGTCGCGAGTTCGATTCCCATAAGAGTCATAGGCATTTTTTTTTAACTCGGGCCGGCTCCTACCCACAGTGAGTGTGCTGTGGGCTCAGTGGGGAGACTGGGACCACACAGTTGAGCTTCATCCACTGTACGGATACAATTTAGAAGTATTGCTCAGATTACCTGACCAACACTGCATATGTCTGTATCTCTCAGGCTTGTTGACACTGGGATATATTATGACTAGTAAGGGTAGAGTACAACCCTGTCAAGTAGTCTCAAAGCGGATGCACTTCCACCGCAGCATCATTTCATCATCCTCATCACTATTGATCATCATGCAATAATAAAATTTTTTTTAAAAGCCTCTGATTCAGAGGCCCCGTTATTCTGGTCTCAGGGTGACCTCAAATTCGGTTTAGCCATACACTTCTGTGCCTGTGGCGAGTTTGTGTCAAAGCCTTTGGGGTTGGGGAAAATTATGGGAGATGGTCGTTGGATGGACGTTATGGTGGTTGCCACCTCAGGTGGGTGACTCACTCAGTCTGACTCCGCGACTAAGCTAATACTGTCGTTAGTAGGGGGCTTAGTAGGTGGTGTCCTGCGTATGTTAGCTCA
>CM060332.1:10603532-10616032 GCA_030674155.1 Stramonita haemastoma
TCTTAAACAGTTTCTTAACGATTTGTTTTGATGGAGCTAATTTTATAGAGAGAGGTATATTTTTCTGTTAAAGTATTTTCTTTGTGTCTCATAGCCTAGTGGTCAGAACATTGCGCTTACAATTTGACGATCCGGGTTCGATTCCCGTTGGAGGGGATTTTCCCCTGGAGTTAACATCAGTGCTGACTCCACTTCCCCCAAAAGTCCTTCGGAAGAGACTGTAAACCGAGGCCCCGTGTGCGAACGCACGCACATTTTGCGCACACGTTAATTCCTTTTCCGCTTTTGTAAGAGTAGGCCATTGTGTGCTGGTAGGAACAGATGACAAGATTTACAAAACTGCATGCACACGGGGACTGGATGTAAAAAAGTATGTAAGTGCTTATTCCATTATTTTCAATAGAAAAGAATAGATAGATAAATAATAAATATTTGGGGGATGCAGAGAGTGCTGATGCAGTTAATCTAAGCATGGATAATTTGATTTATGTCATTTCCTAGGCATGCGTGCATAAGCGCATTAAATGATTTTTCAACTGTATATTGAGCTGATTTTTGGTTTTGATACATTTTAAACATTTTGGGAGCTTGTTCCATAAATCACTACCTGAGTATAAGAAGCTTGTTTTGTAAAGATTGTTTCTGGGTCTTAGAAATGTTAGTAGATGATTATGCCTGTGCTCGTCAATTTTGAATCTATTGGTGATCTTGGGAGGGGCATTTCCATTGACAGCTTTTGTTCAAATAGAGCTTTACTTAAATAAAGTCTGTTTTTGAAGGTCAGAATAGTTATCTTCTTATAGTCCTTGATTGTTAGGGAGCTTGATTTTATTAGAACAAGTTTTAGTGCTCTTTTATGTATAATCGATGAATGAATTTCAAATTTGTTTCACTGCAGCTTTCCCAAAGAGATGAAGCATAGTCAACTTTAGACAAAATATGAGCACAAAAAGAGTTTGCGTGAATGGTTATTTAGAAAGATTTTTTATTTTTGATAACTGAAGTAGCTTGTTAGCCGGACGTTTTCTTAGTACCATCACGTGGTCATTCCTAGTGAGATTTTTGTCAATAATGACACCCAGAATTTTGTGTGAGTCAACTTCGTCAATTGCTGTTTTATCTATCAACAGAGATTGGAATGTACTTTTCATTTTTGTCTCTTTTGTCTTGCTAGTACATACGCATTTAACCTCTTTTGCGCATTTAAGAACATATGGTTTAAGTGAATCTCAGTAATCAATCTGTCAATCCGTTTTGAAGTTTGAGTGCTACTCTGTGGGGCTTAGAATCACTTCAATAGAAGGATGTGTCATCAACGAGCATTTTACAGCTACATTCTAGAGATGTGTGTGTGTGTGTGTGTGTGTGCGTGCGCGTCCGTGTGTGCGTGTGTGAGTGCATACGTACGTGCGTGTGTGCGTGCGTGCGTGTGTGTGTGTTATTCATTTGTCTATTTCATTTTAGTTTAACCATTCCTTATTTCAGAGGATAATTGAATAGCCACTCATGTGGGCTTTTTTTTGTTACATCCAGTACCTGTGTGCATGTGGTTTTATAACTTTCCTTCTGTTCCGTCGGCAAACAATGGCCTAATCTCTGTGTGTGTGGGTTTTATTTTTTTTAATAATGTATTTAATATTTTATTTGGAGGATAATGGGATAAGCACTTTTACATCCAGTCCCCGTGTGTATGCAGTTTTGTAAATGTCATCTGTTCCCACCAGCACACGATGGCCTACTCTTACGAAAAGCGGAACAGGATTTAACGTGTGCGCAAGATGTTCTGCGTGCGTGTGTGTGTGTGATTGTGTGTGCATGCGTGCACTTGCACATGAGGTATATCTGTGTGATGATATCTGATTAATAATAATAATGGCAATAATAATAATAATAATAATAATAATAATAATAATAATACCTGGAACTTATATAGCGCTATATCTTGTAAAAAAAAAAAATCAAAGCGCTTGCATTGCATTCGACCTATACATCACACAAGCAATCAATAACAATCTATGGTCCTAGAAAATTCGAACATACTCACACACGCAAGCACACACACACACACACACACACACACACACACACACACACACACACACACACACACACACACACACACACACACACACACACACACACACACAATATTATGTTTCCTCAGTGTGCCAGAAGGACAGATACGGGGAAAAGTGCAGGGGCTCTTGTGGCCGGTGTGCTGGTGGCAGCACGTGCAACAACATCAGTGGACACTGCACCAGAGGATGTGAAGAGGGATGGAAGGAACCCTGTGCCAAGGTGAACACTGACTTCCACTGTCATGTCTGTGGCACTTGTAATGTTTACTCTTGTTTCAGTTCTAATGATAATAATAATACATGGAACTTATATAGCGCTATATCTTGTAAAAACAAATCAAAGCCCTTGCATTCAACCTATACATCACGCAAACAATCAGTAGCAATCTATGGTCCTAGCAAATTCGAACGTACTCACACACGCAAGCGCACACACACACGCGCGCACGCGCGCGCGCGCACGCGCGCGCCCACATACCCCCCTCCTCCCCCCCCCCCCCCACAAAGGCTATACTCTTTGGCAGGTGGATGTCGAAGGCGGGGACAGAAGAGACGGAAACAGAAGGGAGAATCTTAGGTTTGAAATAAGTGTGTCTTGAGGTTGGATTTAAAAGTGTCATAAGTAGACTTTTGCCGGAGGGAGAGAGGGAGGTCGTTCCAGATCAATGGACCAGAACAGAGATAGCGTGGCGGCCAACGGTAGATAGGTTGAATCTAGGTATTCTTAAGGACAAAGTATCTGCGGCCAAGCGGAGGGAGCGAGAAGGTGTGTACAAGTGAAGACATTCACAGAGGTAGGAGGGTGCAGTTTTGTGGAGACATTTGTAACAGAGGGTATTGATCTTGTAGATTACTCTCTGTGGTATGGGCAGCCAGTGGAGAGATTGCAAGAGAGGGGTAATGTGCTCAGATTTTTTCTTTCTGAGGACCAGACGAGCTGCAGAGTTTTGTATACGTTGGAGGGAGTGGATAGATGATGCTGGCAGACCAGCTAAAAGAGAATTGCAATAGTCCAGACGTGAAAGAATAAGAGAAGTGACAAGTTTGGATGTTGCATCAGTGGACAGGTACTTTCGAATTGCACTAATGCGCCGTAATTGATAGTAGCATGACTGACAGGTCTGGGTAATGAATTTTTGCATGGAGAGTGTGTTGTCAACAACGACCCCTAGATACTTTACAGAAGTGGATAGCGGAACTGACGTATTACCGAATTCTATTGAAGTTGTTGAAATGGAAGAGAGTTTGTGTTTGGTGCCTACGAGCATGGCTTCGGTTTTATCTGCATTTAGTTGTAACTTGTTTTGTATCATCCAGTGTTGGATATCTTGAAGGCAGTTGGTCATATTTGTCAAGAGAGATGGCAGATTTTCAGGTGTATCACTGCTTTCAATCTGAGAGTCATCGGCGTAAAAGTGATAATTGATATGATAACGGTCTATTACATGTGACAGTGGAGCAGTATAGAGGGTAAAAAGAAGAGGGCCCAGAACTGATCCCTGAGGGACACCACATTCCAGTTTGGTAGGCGCTGATTGAATCTTGTTTACTGCAACTGTATGGACTCGGTCCGTCAGGTACGAAGTAAACCAGGTGAGGGCTGTGCTTTTAATACCGAACATGTTTTGGAGACGGGAGAGAAGAATTGAATGGTCTGTAGTGTCAAAGGCAGCAGATAAGTCGAGAGGAGTAAGAAGGGAGATTTTCCCAGAGTCAGAAGCATGGAGAAGCATGTTTAAGGTATGGACCAGGGTGGTTTCAGTGCTGTGTTTGACGCGATAGGCAGACTGGAAAGGGGGAAAGAGATTATTTGAAAGAAGATGGCTATTTAGTTGTTTCAGAACAACTTTTTCAAGGACTTAAGAGATAAAAGGCAGATTAGAAACAGGTCTATAGTTCTTCAGGATGTTAGGATCAAGGTCGTGCTTTTTGAGTAGAGGTGTGATTCTACTGTATCACAATCTATGAGAATCAGTATCTATCTTCTCTGAAGCGTTGGTTGCTATGGTCCTAGGTTGCAGGTTCAAATCTTGAGGTGCACGTGGCAGAGTTTGCTTTTTCCTAAGTCACCTCGTGCACAAACCTGGGTTGGTGGACTAGAAGTCGCCCTCCTGCCTAGAAAGCAAAAGTCCAAGTTTGATCCCCAACTGTTCCTGAAACTTTTCCCCCGTCCAGTAGACCATGAATGGTGGGGGGTCTTGGTGCTAGTCTTTTGCGTGAGGTGTTAAACTGAGGATTTAGGGTACATGAAAGAATCTGCAACATTGAGAGAGTTGTCCATGGCAAAATTCTGTACAAAAAGTTACATTAGTCAGTCAGTCAGTCCCATGTCCCAAAGGACGTAGTGGGGGACATGAGAGAAGACGCAACAGAGATCTTTTTCCATGCTTCACGATCCTGTGTGGCTAGTAGGAGGTGTTGCAGGGGTTGGGCGGTCCAGTCTTTGATGTTGTCAACCCATTATTTCTTTTGGCGGACCTCTTCTCTTGCCTTCGACTGTACCTTGAAAGATGGTTTTTGCTAAGGTGTTGTGCCTTGTGGTGTGACCAAACCACATCAGCTTTCTCCTTTTATGGTGGAGAGCAAAGGCTTTGGGGGCCCACACGCTTTTTGATTTCTTCTTTCACATAGTTATTGGTCTTGTGTTCTTTGTATGATATTTGAGGAGTCTTCTGTGGCACTTGTTCTTGAATGCTTGGATTCTCCTCTCTAACTCTGCTGTCAGAGTCCATGATTCACAGCCATAATTATAGGAGGATAGATATCACGAGGGATTTGTAGAGGTGGTATTTGGTGCAGAAGCTGATGTTGTTGCTTCTGATGATCCTCTCGAGTCTGGCTAGAGCAGATGTTGCTGTTGCAATGCAAGCTTTCACTTCATTGTTTGATGTGCCATCTTTTGTTAGAATGGAGCCTAAGTATTTGAATTAGCTCACCTCTTTCAGTATTTCTCCATTCATCTTTATTTCCGTGATGTCATTACTCGCGCTGTTGACCATGATCTTTGATTTCTCTGTACTGACCTCCATGCCGTATGTGCTCGCTCGATCTGTTAGACTGTCTGTGAGGATTTGCAGTTCTTGTTTGCTGCTGCCCATGAGGTCAATGTCATCTGCAAATCTGAGGTTGCAGAGGGGTCTTCCACCAATGGAGATGGAAGTGTGGTGGTTTTGCAGTGTCTCTGTCATGATGTTTTCGAGGAAGAGGTTGAAGAGTACAGGTGAGAGAAGGCAGCCCTGGCGGACCCCAACCGTGGTCTTGAAGAACTCGCCCACGTGATTGTTCATTAAAACTGCACTTCTTGCGTTCTCGCACAGTGCCTTGATGAGGCAGTTGTCAATGTTGAAGTGCACGAGTACTTGCCAGAGGCCGTCATGCCATACCCTGTCAAAGGCCTTTTTGAAGTCTATGAAATTGTGGTATAAGTCTTTTTGGTGTTGGAGATGCTTCTCTATCAGAATTCTCAGATTGAAAATTTGTTCCATTGTGCTGCGTTTTGGTCTAAAGCCCGCTTGTTCTTCTGCCAGGAGTTTTTCCGCTTGGTTTTTCAGTCTGTTGAGGACTACTTGCAGCATGATTTTGCTAGGATGGCTTATAAGACTGATGGTTCTGTAGTTCTGGCATTGCTTGAGGTTTCCTTTCTTTGGCAGGGGTATTACAAGAGACTGTGTTTATTCTTTTGGCCATTCTTTGGTGTCGTGAATCTTCTGACAAAGTTCTGTGAATCGCCTTGCTGTTTCATTCCCTCCATTTTTTTATGAGTTCAGCTGGGATTTATCAATTCCAGGGAACTTCTAAATATTTGGAGATGGGGGGTGGGGGTTTGGGGGTGGGTGGGTGCCATAACCTATGAGATAGTGAAATAATTTTTTGTGGAGTTTTTACCAGCAATGTCAGTGTGTTTGTTCATTCTTGGGCTTAGGTGAGCCTTAACACACACACAAATGCCCCCCCCCCCCCCCCAACATACATACAAACGTCACACTAATGCACACAGTGTATCACACAAATATTCCCAGACATATGGAGGTGTATGTGGGTGCACACAAACGCACATTCTATCGAGTCATTCAAAAGATTAGCACCCAGACCACCACTTCTGATCTAGTAAAGGAATGGAAAACCTGGCCTAGGACAAAGGGTTCAAACACAGACATTGAACAAGAAATGTTGGCAGATGATTTATGTTCTCTCTAGATGACTAAAACCTTCAAGTACAGAGTAGGCTAAATCGTGCATTGGCATATGTGCTTCTATAAACGCGTATTTGTGTGTGTATTTGCCCTCTGGCATGCTCGCTAAACATTCACTCTTGTCTCCTCAAAGACTGCCGGAAGGGCAGATACGGAGGGAACTGCATGAGCTCTTGTGGCCGGTGTGCTGGTGGCAGCACGTGTGACAGCACCAGTGGACACTGCACCAGAGGATGTGAAGAGGGATGGAAGAAACCCCTGTGCCAAGGTGAACACTGACTTCCATTTTCTGTGCATGTCTGTAAAGCAGTCCGTATGTTTATCTACGTTTTTTTGTTTCTACTGGTTTGCACTACCTTGAATTTGTTTTAGCTAATGTGAGCTCTATGATTAGAAGAACCAGCCAGACTTACCCTGGTAAGTTGAAAGTCATGCAGAATTCCATGGAAAATAGTTTACCCTTATGAAGGAAGATATGAGAACTGTGCATGCATATGGATGCCATACTTGACAGTTAAGAAACATCTGTATAAATAGGATCTAACCAAACTTTTGTTCGCCTAACTGTACCATAATTACTTTAACTACAAAAAGACTTATTGCATTCAGAGAATAGCTTTACTCTGACTAAAAAGAATGGTAATTTTCAGATGGGGATGTAAAGATGCCCTATTTTTATTTGATATAATAACACCTAATAAATAGGATGTATGGGGGATCATATTGTTCTGAACATCAGTAAATTATCTTCTATTGAATACTCAACATGACCTTCAACTTTTCAATCTAGTCTTATTTTTTTCTTGTAATTCCATTGAATCTGTTTACCCATATTTTGGATGATATAAGATTTTACACTGGTGTCCTTTTTTCATTTGCATAATGTATATAACACAATTTAACAAAAAACACCAACCCTTAAAACAATATTGTAAAGCTGCATATTGATGGTATTGCTTTTAAAGCCTTTTTAGAAGAAAACAACAATATGTTACAGGTTATCATGATCTGTTTGTAAGCATTACAAAAGTTATTTCTAATTTGTTCCTTTATCAAACTTAGGTCACTTAACAAGTTTTCAAAAATGAAAAAAACAAATTATACATAGTCTCACAATCATTGTCATGCACAAAAATTTCACTGCAAAAATGACTAGTCCACAGAAATAATAGGATGCAAAGTCATATTACTAAAAAAATCTCTCCTGCTCTAAAGGATTATGAGCATCACTCAACAGAACAGAAATGGCCATTAACACAAAACATTGCAAAGCAAATTGGAACATTCATAGACAGACTGTGTACAATGAAAAAGGCAACTTCACTTAACCTTTAATATAAAACCGAAAGAATAAAACTATCTGTCAGTTCTAGTTTTGGGGAAATTTCTCCATTTTATCTTCACGGTGCACTGGGAAGGTTGAATTGTTAGACTGTCCAGCCCTTTTCAGGATTTAATCCAGAGAAACACTTCTTTTGCCTTTTGCTGATGCGGCAGCATCTCTAACACCGTGCAATGTAAAGTTTTCAATTCCTGCATCCTGGAGCACATTTTTCATCCATTATTTACTCAGTGTGTCGTGAGAAACTGTGTTATGAGGCTCAGCCAGCTAAAGGAAGAGTTACTCCTTATCCCCTCTAACCTCTTTAGTTTTTGCAGCGTGATTTTTTTAAAAATGCTTTAGGAACCCATGAACATCAGTCCTCAAAAAACGTTAAATTCTAATGCATTTTGATGATAACCTTTCTTAGCATGACACACTTTATCCCATTTTACTCACTGCAGTTGGATCAAGGGACTTGCTTTTATTCTCTGTGCATCTCAGTACCAACAGTGCACATTTTGAACAGATGATCAAAGTATGGAAGAGCAGTTTTGCGCTGAAATATTATGTGCTGTGCTATGCTGTGTTGTATCATGTTGTTTTGTAATGTTGCATTATGTTGTGTTGTGCTACGTTATATTGTGTGATTGTTTCAAGTTGCATTATTTTCTTTGTGTCCGATTGCGTTGCATTTTGCTGCAAAGCATCCGGCTGTAATATATTGTCTTATATCATCATCATCATCATCATCATCATCATCATCATCATCATCATCATCATCATCATCATCCACCACCACCACCACCACCACCACCATTATCATCGTCGTTGTCGTTGTCGTCATTGTCATCATCACCACCACCCTTACCACCACCACCACTACCAACTCCACCACCATCATCACCACCACCACCATCATCAACATTATCATCATCATCTTTACCATCACCACCACCACCACCACTACCACCAGCACCACCAGCACCAGCAGCACACCACCACCACCACCACCATCACCACCACCACCATCTTCATCATCATTACTATCACCACCACCACCGCCACCGTGGTCATCATCATCATCATTACCACCACCACCACCACACCACCACCACCACCACCACCACCACACACCACCACCACCACCACCATCGAAATCTTTATCATCATCACGATCATCATCATCATCATCATCATCATCATCATCATCATCATCACGATCATCATCATCATCATCATCATCATCATCATCATCATCATCATCATCATACACCATCACCATCACCATCATCACCATCATCACCATCATCACCATCATCATCATCACCATCATCATCATCACCATCATCATCATCCTTGTTGTCAATGTACTTAACTGACGATGATGACGATGATGACGATGATGACTGTGATTCCGTGTCACCAGAGGCGTCAGGCGGCAACCCAGAGGAGCAGTGTCCTCAGGGAATGGTCATCGCTGCTTGGTCACTGTGTGTCTTCCTGCTCTCTGTCGTCATCATCCTCATCATCGTCATCATCGTCCTCATCAGGACCAGGAGGTGAGTTCCCTGAACATACCTCTACCTGAGCGAGTAGAGGCTGCGAGATGGATGGTGGGTGGGTGAGTGGTCGGGGGATTGATGGGTAGGTGAACGGGAGGGTGGGTAAGTTGGTGAGGAGGGTGGGTGAGTTTGTGCTGTGTGGAGGCGTGAACAAGAGCGCGGGTTGGTAGATGGGGAATGAGAGCGTGGTGGGTTGGTGGATGGGTGGGTTGGTAGATGGGTGGGCTGGTTGGTAGATGGGTGGTTGGTAGGTCGATGAGTGGTTGGTAGATGGGTGGGTTGGTAGGTCGATGAGTTGGTAGATGGATGGGTTGGTAGGTAGATGGGTTGGTAAATGGTGGGTTGGTAGATGGGTTGTTTGGTAGATGGGTTGGTTGGTGGGTGGGTTGATAGATGGGTGGGTTGGTAGATGGGTGAGCTGGTAGGTAGATGGGTGGGTTGGTAGATGGGTGGATTGATAGATGGGTGGGCTGGTAGGTAGATGGGTTGGTAGATGGGTGGGCTGGTAGATGGGTGGGCTGGTAGGTAGATGGGTTGGTATATGGGTGGGTTGGTAGATGGGTGGGTTGGTAGGTAGATGGGTTGGTAGATGGGTGGGTTGGTAGGTAGATGGGTTGGTAGATGGGTGGTTGGTGGGTTGGTAGATGGGTGGGTTGGTAGATAGGTGGGTTGGTAGATGGGTGAGCTGGTAGATGGTGGATTGGTAGATGGGTGGGCTGGTAGGTAGATGTGTTGGTAGATGGTTGTGTTGGTAGATGGGTGGGTTGGTAGATGGGTGTGTTGGTAGATGGGTGGGTTGGTAGATGGGTGAGCTGGTAGATGGGTGGATTGGTAGATAGGTGGGCTGGTAGGTAGATGGGTTGGTATATGGGTGGGTTGGTAGATTGGTGGGTTGGTAGGTAGATGGTTGGTAGATGGGTGGGTTGGTAGATGGGTGGGCTGGTAGTGAATGAATCTCCCGTGGACGGGAGCGTGGGTGGGTGGCTTCCTGGCAGAGTGGTTCGTTAGAAAGATGGGAAGGCGGTAGGTAATTGGTAGATTGGTTGGATGGCTGGTTGGTTGGTTGGTTGGTTGGTTGGTTAGTTCATTGGTTGTTTGTTTGGTTGGGTGGTTAAGTGACTGATTGCTTGGTAAATTGGTTGGTTGGTAGGTTTGTTGTTTGGTTGGTTGGGTGGGTGGTTGAGTGGTCTGGTTGCTTGCTTTGGATGTTTGATGACTGGTTCTTGCCTGGCTAGTCCATTGATTGGTTGGTTGGTTGGTCTGTTGGTTGTCTGGTTGGTGGGCTGGTTGGTTTGTTGGCTGGTTGGCTAGTTGTTGGTTGGCTAGTTGTTGGTTGGTTGATTGGTTTGCTGGATGCTTGGTTGGCTGGTTGCTTGGTTGGTTGGCTCGCTAGTTGGCTGGCTGGCTGGTGACTGTGTGATCAGCTGATCGCCCTAATCGTCCTGTTGGTGTTTTTTGTATCCTAGTAAAAGTTGAGAAATGTATGTTAAGTGTTTATGTAAGCCTGAATTCTCTGTCGGTGTTTCTGTCTCTGTCTCTCTCTCTCCCTCTATATCTCTGTATCTATTTCTGCATCTATCTCTCTCACTCTGTCTGTCTGTCTGTCTCTATCTCTGTCTGTCTGTCTCTATGTCTGTCTGTCTCTGTCTCTGTCTCTGTCTTTCTCCACACACACACACGCATCTATCTACCTATCTATCTATCTATCTATCTATCTATCTATCTATCTATCTATCTATCTATCTATCTATCTATCTATCTATCTATCTATCTGTCTGTCTGTCTGTCTGTCTGTCTGTCTGTCTGTCTGTCTGTCTGTCTGTCTGTCTATCTATAGATATTTACACACCCATATGTATATATATATATTACACACACACATATATATATATATATATATATTAATATTATATATATATATATATATATATAATATATATATATATATATATATATATATATATATTCTGTTATGTATGTTAATTATAGTGAGTGTTGAATGATAGTGTGTCAAAGTCAGTCAAAGTCAAAGTCAAATTATTATTTCCAGATGGTACATTGAACATGATTGCGGCAACCTTTAAAAAATAAAATATATCTATAAGAACCAAAAAACAAGCAAAAAGAATACACTGAAAAGTCTCACACACATGCACACACACACACACACACAAAACCGCACACGCACACGCACACACACATGCGTGCACGTGCGTGTGCTCTCACGTGCGCCCACGTAAGCGCGTACACACCCATGAGCGTGCACACATTTTGATTTTTTAGAGGTATAAAATCGTAAAATGTCAAACAAACATATTATATCAGTTTATAAATCACGAATACTTTCAAGTTCATACTTTATAAGTTTAAAAAATGAAAAATAAAAAACCCACAAAAAGCCCAACAAAAACAAACAAAACAACCCCCCAATCAAACATCAAATAATAAAACCAAGAATAGAACAGCAAAAAGTGGCTTTTTTAAAACATATTTTTTTCAGGGACAGCCCTCTTGTTGCCATGGGTTCGTTTACGTGCGCTAAATAAGGATGTGTAACACACGGGACTTCGGTTTATCGTCTCATCCGAAAGACTAGCACTCAATTCACTACTTATGGTCTAATGGTTGGGGGAAAAGTTTCAGGCCCAAAGGGTATTTGAACCACCGCACACTTCCGGCCCGGACTTTTCGCTTTCTAGGCAGGGGCGTTACCTCTAGACCACCGATCTAACTTGGTGATCTTGGAAGGGACATTTTCATTGACAACTTTCTGTACAAATAGAGCTTTATTGAAACAAAGTATATTTTGGAATGTAAGAATATTTGTTTGCTTATTATTGTTGATGTTTAGGGAGCTTAGCTTTAAAAGGACAAGTTTTAGTGCTCTTTTATATAATCGATGAATGGATTCTAAATTTGTTTCACTGCAGCTATCCCAAAGAGATGAAGCATTGTCAATTACAGGCAAAATATGGCCACTATGGTTTGCGTGAATGATTATTTAGAAAGTGTTTTATTTTTCATAACTGAAGTAGTTTGTTTGAAAGACGTTTTCCTAGAGCCATCACATGGTCAGTGCAAGTAAGATTTTTGTCAATAATTACACCCAGAATTGTGTGCGAGTCAACTTCTTCAATAACTCTTTTATCTTTCAAAAGAGGCCGGAATTATTTTGAATTTCTGTCCCTTTTGTCTTGCTAGTTCGTACATATACTCTTTTTTTGGTACATTTAAGGACTTGTGGTTTGATTGAGTCCAAGCTATCAATATGTCCATACTGTTTTGAAGTTTGAGTGTTAGTCTCTTGGGGTCAGAATCACTACAAAAGAAGGCTGTGTCATCA
>CM060332.1:10628532-10633892 GCA_030674155.1 Stramonita haemastoma
TCTCTCTCTCTCTCTCTTCTCTCTCTCTCTCTCTCTCTCTCTCTCTCTTCTCTCTCTCGCTCTCTCTCTCTCCTCTCTCTCTCTCTCTCTCTCTCTCTCTCTTTCTCTCTCTCTCTCTCTCTCTCTCTCTTCTCTCTCTCTCTCTCTCTCTCTCTCTCTCTCTCTCTCTCTCTTTCTCTCTCTCTCTCTCTCTCTTTCTCTCTCTCTCTCTCTCTCTCTCTCTCTCTCTCTCTCTCTCTCTCTCTCTCTTTCTCTCTCTCTCTCTCTCTCTCTCTCTCTCTCTCTCTCTCTCTCTCTCTCTCTCTCTCTCTCTCTCTCTCTCTCTCTCTCTATCTCTCTCTCTCTCTTTCTCTGAAAATCTTTCTCTCTCTCTTTCTCTGTCTGTCTGTCTGTCTGTCATTATCTCTGTCTCTCTCTTTCTGTCTGTCTGTCTCTGTCTCTCTCTGTCTGTCATTGTCTCTGTCTCTCTCTGTCTGTCATTGTCTCTGTCTCTCTCTGTCTCTCTCTGTCTCTGTCTCTCTACCTCTCTCTCTTCCTCTCTCTCTCTCTCACTCTCTTAGAAATGGTGGTTGGTTTAACCTTACGTACTGTGGCCCAATGCCGAGGTACATTAAACTTCTGAGTTCTCTTAGAAATGGAGGCGTATCATTTCTTCCAAAGACATGTAAATGCTACAGATTTGATTTGTTAATTTTGTTACAGTTTTACTGAAGACTTAAATTAGTTTTCTGTTTGCCGGTTCCATAAGTTAATGATTTCAGAAAGCCGGTCATATCTAAAGCAAATTCTAACATCGAGCATGTCTCCACAGGCTGACCGTGCTCATGATGTCTGGAAATGAAGCTACCAGTAAACAATTTGCTCTTTTGGGGTTTTGTTTTTGTTTTGCTGCCGCATCTTCTGTAACGTTTCCGTCCTGCTGTTCCCCACGTCGCTCATTTCAATCTCCCTCCCACAGCCATCTGGGGACGGGATAACCTAACGGTCCGAACATTGCGCTGGCAATTTGACGACCCGAGTTCGATTCCTGGCACACCTAATGATAATGAGAATATACAATATGAGGCACCACAGCCAAGTGCAGGCCCACTGCCCAAGAATAGGACACATTTGCAGATGTGAGGGAAAAAAGGCCCGTCTTAGTCCCGTCCTACCCCAATTTTTTCACAGTTGCAGAGCCCACGGCACCAAGACAGTGCTCTTTTGTATGCGTACACAATTTATTAAGATCTTTGATATGCGTGGCGCCGGTCAGGTGGTGACACCACAATCTCGAAGATGACATCCTGGCTTTAATATAATGATATAATGG
This sequence comes from Stramonita haemastoma, assembly GCA_030674155.1. Classification (NCBI taxonomy): domain Eukaryota; kingdom Metazoa; phylum Mollusca; class Gastropoda; order Neogastropoda; family Muricidae; genus Stramonita; species Stramonita haemastoma. Next base: position 10,629,845 of record CM060332.1, read on the forward strand.
CAAGTTTGTCGGAAAAAAAGCGGGCACCGTGTACGCAATAATGCCGTGTTGCAACCTAATAATGATGAGAATATACAATATGATGCACCACAGCAAAGTGCATGGCCGGCGCCACGTGCACAAACATTAAAAAAAAACGCACACACAACCACCAGCACGCTATTGCATGCGGGCTCGCGCACATAACACCCTCCAAGAATAAGACACATTTGCAGAAGATGTGAGGAAAACATAGGGCCAGTTTGAGTCCCGTCCTACACCGACTTTTGCACAGTAACAGAGCCCACGGCACCAAGATCATGCTGCATTGTATGCCTAGACACTTTACCAGTATCTTCGATACGTGGCGCAGGGATGGTTGCGGCACCACATTTTTGAAGAGGTGATCCTGGCTTTAATATAATGATATCATGGCAAGTTTGTCGGAAAGAAAGCAGGTACAGAGTACGCAATAATGTCTTGTTGCACACTTAATGATAATGATAACATACAATATGGAGCCCATCCCTCTCCTAGATGGATTTTTGGGTTGGGTTTACTCCCCACATGTGGCAGGTAGTGCTGGGTTATTTTCAGCGGCCTCATCTACTCTGTTAACAGGGGCCCTTTCCCCTGCAACCTCCACATTCATACTCCAATCACTCCCACTTTCACTGCCACTTTCACACATTTCGCTTGTACTTTCGCTTTGATTGTCGCTTTCACTTTCACAGTTCTTGGGCGTTAATAAAGCCAAAAATAAGACATACTTATTTTATGGGTTCATAAAAATGTATATGCATGTCTATATGCATTGACTACTTTCATAACAGGCAATCAGGTAAGCAATTCAGGGTTTTAAATGAGTGCAAAATCTCCACCGCTTTGAAACTAAAAATAAACAAGCAAATTAAAGTGCTTGCATGCAAATCATTTACACGCATGCCACCATCCACAAATATTAGGACTAATAAATATCAAACTCATACTTACACACAGACACGCGAGCGCGCGCGCGCGCACACACACACAGACACACACAGACACACACAGACACAAAACACACACACACACACACACACACACACACACACACACACACACACACACACACACACACACACACACACACACACACACACACACACACACACACACACAAACACACACACACACACATGAGTTCGCAAACACACGCTCACACATACTTGCTCATGTACACATGTAGGCATGTACACTGACATACATAGTCACATACTCGCACATACACACTTACGCACACGAGTGACACAATTAATTTTATTTTACTTTTGTTTTTCGTCTAATATCACTATGAGTGAAGATACGTTAAATTGAAGAAAGCTAAACACACACGCACACACACACACACACACACACACACACACACACACACACACACACACACACACACACACACACACACACACACACACACACACACACACACACACACACACACACCACACACACAAGGGGACAGGATAGCATGGTGGCAAGGAGTGATGCGCTCGTGATCTGCTGACCTGAGTTCGAATTTCGTTAAAGTCGATTAATTTCCACAGTTATAGAGACAACGGCACAAACACCGTATTCTACACCATGCATACAAACTTAACAACCATTTTTGAGGTGTGTGGCTCTGTATTTGTGGCGACACCACAGCCCCGAAGATGGCAGCACCGCTTGTACATAGCCAAGTTTGTCGGAAGGAAACATGGTACGCATAAATGACCCCCAGAACACACATCAAATAATAATATCATACAATACTATGCACCACAGCATCACCACATTGACACACACACACACACACAGAAACGTACATACAAACACCAGCGTGCGTGCATACCACCCTCCCTAACCACACCATATAAGCTTAAGGCGCATTTCGAAAGATGCAAACGCCGTTTTGGGGCTCTTGCCACACGCACAATTGCGAAGTTACAGAGACCACGGCACCAAGACCGTATTTTACTCTATACATACAAACTTAACAACCATTTTGGATGTGTGTGGCACTGTATTTGTGGCGACACCACAGCCCCGAAGAGGGCAACCCCGCTTGTACTTAACCAAGTTTGTCGCAAAGAAACATGGTACAGTGTAGGCAATAATGACCCCTACAACACACATCAAATAATAATAACATACAATATCATACACCACTGCAAACTGAAGGGTCTCCGCCACACGCACAAAACACAAAAAATCGCACATACAAACACAAGCGAAGGCACGCACTCGAGCACGCATACACACCCTCCCATGAATAAGCTAATGGCCATTTCCAAAGATGTGACGAAAACGCAGGATTCGGGCCGCTGACACCCGCACTTTTCCGCACAAACAGAGACCAAGGCACCAAGACCGTGTTCTACTCTATGCATACAAACTTAACAATCATTTTGGATGTGTGTGGCACTGTGTTTGTGGCGACACCACAGTCCGAAGATGTCAACCCCGCTTGTACATAGCCAAGTTTGTTGCAAAGAAACATGGTGCATGAATCCAATCAACCATATTTAGAACAGACTAAAGATATTGGTACTCTCTGCTCACCCTGAAAAATCTTTCATGTGTGGTTTACTGTGACTGAAAAATCTACACCTTGCTTGCTATATATGTATGTGGAAGGGGGAAAAGTAGGAGAAAGACTTCTTTTTTATTTTTTAAAATAAATTTATTATGAACAGGATAGGGAATAAGAGATGTATGTAAACACGTGTATATTCTGCAAATTCAAAAGGAGAAAACCAAACCACTGATCTGATGACTAGATTGGAGCATTTTGTTCTTACCAGTTCAAAAGTTTCAGTATAAATGTTTTTAAAATTTATTTATTATTTTTGCTAATGGGACTATTAGCACTATTATATTCATATTATTTTGATTAGTGGATAAGGCCTTACTTTTTTGTTCTGGTTGTTGTTGTTGTTGTTGTTGTGTGTGCGTGTGTGTTTGTTTTTGTTCATATGTGTAGGGATTTTATTTCTTAATATAATCATAAATCATTATTATAATTCTTCTGTTTGCTGCTTGTGTTTTCACCCTTCCTCCTTAATACTCCCCTCCCCATCTGTTCCAACCCCCCTCCCAATTTTGTGTTTTTTAGTAGTTTTTTGTGTTTTTTTTGTTTTTTGCTTTTGTTTTGTTTTGGGTTTTTGTTTCTCTTGTTTGTTTGGTTTTTCGTTGCTATTGTTTTGTTTGTTATTTTTTGTTTGTTGGTATGTTTGTTAGTGTATATGTTATTTCCTCTCAGTGGAGATGGGTATTGTCATATGGTATTGTTGCGTTTTTTTTTCTTTTTCTTCCTCTTAATATATAAATATGAACTGAAGTATGGAGGTATTGTAATCTAACATAAGTTGCTTATCGACATTTCATGGAATCTTTTTTCTTAAGTCTTAAATAATGGTTGGTGACATTGTAACTGATATAAGCTGTTGTTTGATACTGTATGATTTTTCTTAAAAACCTTAAATGTGTTGCATGTGCGTACGTTGTTTATGTTATTTCCACTCAGTGGTGATGGATATATCATATGGTATTGTCGCTTTTGTTTGTTTTTTTTTCTTTTCTTCCTTCTAACATATAATCCGTGGGATTGGGTTTTTTGTTGTTGTTTTGGTTTGTTTGTTTGTTTGTTGGTTTGGTTTTTTTATATTTTGTTTTTATTATTATTATCTATTATTTTTTTATAGGTTTTTTTGTGTGTTGTGTTTTTTTTGTTTTTTTTTCCCTTTCTTTTTTCTTTTGTTTGATTGTATGTTTTTTAGCGTATATATTTTAATTCCTTTCAGTGGTGATGGATATTATTATAAGGTACTGTTGCGTTTGTTGTTTTTTCCTTATCTTCCTTCTAAAAATATAAAGTATGAACTGAAGTATAGAGACATTTTAATCTGACATAAATTGCTTATTGATATTTCATGGATTCTTTTTTTAAGTCTTAAATAATGGTTTTTGGTTACATAGTATCTGATATAAGCATGTTTTTGTATGTATGTATGTATGTATGTATGTATGTATGTATGTGTGTGTGTGTGTG
>CM060332.1:10633992-10680319 GCA_030674155.1 Stramonita haemastoma
TTTTTATCCTCCATAGAAAACATCCTGCAAGACTACAGCCTGCTCGACGCCATAGAAGACAGCATCCTGCAAGACTTAACCCTACAAGACAGCATAGAAGACGACTGCATGAAAGATGACAGCCTGCAAGACTACTGCCTCCTGGACGAAGACAACACCTTGCAATACACGTAAGAAAACAGCATGGAATATGACAGCCTGCAAGACTACAGCCTGCTGGACACCATAAAAGACAATATCCTGCACGATAGCATACAAGACTTCAGCCTGCAAGATGACATACATCCTGCAAGACTACACCCTGCAAGATATCATGAAAGACTACACCCCGCAATACTACACCCTGCAAGATGTCATAAAAGACGACACCCTGCAAGACTACAGCCTGCAATACTACACCCCGCAATACTACAGCCTGCAATACTACAGCCTGCAAGGCTACAGCCTGCAAGGCTACAGCCTGCAAGGCTACAGCCTGCAATACTACACCCCGCAATACTACAGCCTGCAATACTACACCCCGCAATACTACACCCCGCAATACTACAGCCTGCAATACTACAGCCTGCAATACTACAGCCTGCAATACTACACCCCGCAATACTACAGCCTGCAATACTACAGCCTGCGATACTACACCCCGCAATACTACAGCCTGCAATACTACAGCCTGCAATACTACACCCCGCAATACTACAGCCTGCAAGACTACAGCCTGCAATACTACACCCCGCAATACTACACCCTGCAAGACTACAGCCTGCAATACTACACCCCGCAATACTACAGCCTGCAATACTACACCCCGCAATACTACAGCCTGCAAGACTACAGCCTGCAAGACTACAGCCTGCAATACTACACCCCGCAATACTACACCCTGCAAGATATCATAAAAGACTACACCCTGCAATACTACAGCCTGCAATACTACAGCCTGCAATACTACACCCTGCAATACTACACCCTGCAATACTACACCCTGCATTACTACACCCTGCAATACTACACCCTGCAATACTACACCCTGCAAGATATCATAAAAGACTACAGCCTGCAATACTACAGCCTGCAATACTACAGCCTGCAATACTACAGCCTGCAATGCTACAGCCTGCAATGCTACAGCCTGCAAGGCTACAGCCTGCAAGGCTACAGCCTGCAAGGCTACAGCCTGCAAGACTACACCCCGCAAGACTACACCCCGCAAGACTACACCCCGCAAGACTACACCCCGCAAGACTACACCCTGCAAGACTACACCCTGCAAGACTACAGCCTGCTGGACACCATAGAAAAGAAGACCCTGGAAGACTGTTCCCGTTCTAAGTACTTCAATGGCTGAGGACGTGGCACGAGCAAGTGGAAGCACCCAATAAGGTAATACCAGTGCTATCTGTTGCTGTAGGGTGTTTTACATCTTAATATTTACAATCCTCAAGAATATGCACTGGATCTCACACATCCTACTCAAGAATAGCCGAAACTGTAAGCACACTGGCTGCAAGTAAGAAATTGGCATATAAAAAGGGTAAAAGTGTCCCATAGCCTATGTGGTCGTAGGGGAGCGAGGCGTCAGAGACCTCAGCTTTTCCAGAGGCAGGGCGGTGCCCATCTCCTCTCCCTTGCTGCTTTACCTTCCCTGACCCTAAAGAGGGCAGGTACCCAGTTACAGCTGGTTGCACTCGGGGACTGCACTGAAGCCAAGTCGCGCAAACAGTTACCCATCCAATTGGTAATCATGCTCGATGCTAGCTTGAGAAAAGCAAGTGCTCTGACCACTGAGCTATCCCGTCCCCATCCCGTTTGCATATATGGCCCTTTTCTCAAGTACCAATTGATATACTAATACAGGCAGCTATATTCTGTTTTCAGAGGATTTTTCTTCTTTACGAAGAGGGCCACTTAAGCTACGCATAATGGCCATAAAAGGTATCATCATTTCTATTATCATGATTATTAACATCATCTCTAATATCATCACTATTGTTATCATTAAACAGTATAGGTTTGATTATGTGCTTTTACATAATTATTTGTACGACATTAAATTAATGTTTTTTTGTTTGTGTCTCCCTCCCTCCCCCCCCCCCCTCTCTCTCTCTCTCTCCTCTCTCTCTCTCTCTCTCTCTCTGCCTGTGTGTGTCTCTCTGTGTCTCTGTCTGTCTGTCTGTCTGTCTGTCTGTCTGTCTGTCTGTCTGTCTGTCTGTCTGTCTGACTGTCTGTCTGTCTGTCTGCAGGTATTTGATTTTGAAATATATATCTCAATTTTTTGTGTAGATCTAGTCTGCCTTCGGAACTGTTCCCGTCCTAGGTACTTCAATGCCTGAGGATGTGGCACGAGCAAGTGGAAACCTGAAATAAGGTACTGTATGTTGTTGTTGGTTTTGCAGCTGATTTCTTCTTTATCTGTTCCATCATTTCGAGGATAGGGGAATAAGCGTTTGTGTACTTTTTTTTCCATACAGTCCCCATGTGTATACAGTTTAGTAAATTTTGTCATCTGCTCTCACTGGCGTACAATGGCCTAACCCTTCGAAAGTCTTATCCCTGAGAGTTATTTTGAGTGTTCTCAAGAATGTGCTCCATGACTAGGCAGCTGCACTCTGGCTTCAGAAGATTTATTCTCCTTTCATGGAGAGTACACTTCATGCTAAGATTTTGTTGAGGATAAAAACCATCTCAACACTTGTATGTCAGCATTGGTGCTTTGCTGACATCAATAACTCAGACAATCTCAACACTGGTATATCAGTAATTGTGCTTTGCTGACATCAATAAGTCAGTTATTGCGCTGGGCCATGTATGTTACTGATAGGTTTCTTTTACAAGAATAACATTGTTTCATGTGTACAGGAGAGGATCAGTATGTTCTGAGTTTGAACTAGAATTGGATGCTAAAGCAACCTTTCGTGTTTTTTTTAAGTGAACGGGATTACAGACTAGATAGGGCCTTCGCTGTCGGCTGAGCTATAAATGACATGGACTGAGTTAGGCATCTTTGGGAGGATATTTTTTTGTTCCTGGACCAGAGCTCCTGTCCGTGCGTGCGTGCGTGCGACTATGCGTGTATGCGTGTGTGTGCGTGTATGTGTGTGTGTTAGTGTGTGTGTGTATGTTAGTGTGTGTCTGTCTGTCTGTCTGCCTGTCTGTCTGCCTGTCTGTCTGTCTGTCTGCCTGCCTGCCTGTCTGTCTGCCTGTCTGTACTTGCGTGCGTATATCTCGTCTATGTTTTAATTCCATGTGCTAAAGCAAGAGAGTGAGCACAGCCCACAAAGCTGCTACTGTTTAATGTTTTATTTTAAATCGGATCAACCATTGTGTCTGTTTGAGGGAAGGCGATATAGAAGAGAACGCGGAAAGTAGAAGACACAGGAGAACAGACAGAAAACAAAGCAGCAGACAAAGGAACAAGCTCAAGAGAGAGAGAAAGAAACAGCACATGAAAGAAACAGCACATGAAAGATGTGAAAAGGACGACAAAGAAGTGAACGGACAGGAAGTAGAACAGAAGAAGTGGTAAAACATCAACAACAACAACAAAAACTTCAACAACAATTATGCCAACAACCACATCATCAACAACAGCAACAAAAATAACTTCAGTAGCAATTACGCCAACAACCACATCATCAACAACAACAACATCAAGAACTTCAACAACAATTATGCCAACAACCACATCATCAACAACAACAACATCAAGAACTTCAACAACAATTATGCCAACAACCACATCATCAACAACAACAGCAACAAAACTTCAACAACAATTATGCCAACAACCACATCATCAACAACAACAACTTCAACAACAATTATGCCAACAACCACATCATCAACAACAACAATAAGAACTTCAACAACAATTATGCCAGCAACCACAACATCATCAACAACAACAACAACAAAAACAACTTCAGTAACAATTACGCCAGCAACCACAACTTCAACAACTATTGCGCCAACGCCGAATTATGCCAACAACGACATCATCAACAACTATTACGCCAACGCCGACACCGACAACACCATCAACAACAACAACAAGAAGAACAGCAAGGAACTCAAATAGATGAGGAAAAATAAAGAAAGAAAATAGAAAAACAAATCTTGGTCAAGTAAAGAAAAAAAAACTGACTCTAAAAACCAAACAGGGCTGATGAAGAAAGCAGAGAAAATGCAAGGCATGAGAGGAGAAAGACAGAACGACAAAAAAGAAATGGGTGAAAAATCACCACCAGGATGGAGAAAAAAAAACATCATCTAAGGCAACCAAGATGAAGAAGAAAAAAGCATTCAACAACAACAACACCGACGACAACAACAACAACAACAACAACAGCAGTAGCAACAACAACAACAACAGCAACAACAAGGAGAAGAAGAAGAAAGCACAGCAGATGAAGACAAGCTGTGAAACAGGAGGAGGAGGCAGACAGAGAAGACAGTGCTAGTGCTGGTGAGTGAACCCTCTCCGTTTGTACGCCTGTCAGTGTCCATGCATGCACGCAGGTGTGTGTGTGTGTGTGTGTGCGTGCGTGCGTGCGTGCGCGTGCGTGCGTGTGTGTTTGTGTGTGTGTGTGAGTGTGTGTGTGTGCGTGCGTGCGTGCGTGCGTGTGTGGTGTGTGTGTGTGTGTGTGTGTGTGTGTGTGTGTGTGTGTGTGTGTGTGTGTGTGCGTATATCTGTCTGTCTGTTCGTCTGTCCGTCTGTCTGTGCATCTGCATGTCTATCTGTATGTCTGTGTAGAATCTCAGCTGCTCCTGTGTCTCTCTCCATGTTGCGTATGTGTGCGTGCGTGCGTGCGTGCGTGTGTGTGTGCGGTGTGTGTGTGTGTGTGTGTGTGCGTGTGTGTGTGTGTGTGTGTGCGTGTGTGTGTCCGTGCGTGCGTGCGTGTGTGTATATGTGTGTATATGTGTGTGTTTTTGTGTGTCTGTGCCCGTGCGCGTGCGTGTTTGTATGTGTACTATGTACCATCAGCACATGGGCTTTATAACAGTTCTTGATAAAAGCATTGATGCTGGGGGCAACAGCAAAGTGAGAGGCTGTATGATCAGTGGCTTTCTTTCCCACTCGTGGTATTCCACTTTACAGCTTTGTCTTTAGTGATCGACTATGACTCTGACTAGGGAGCTTGACTTGCACAGTCCTTATGTGCTGCAGCCCTGGGGGCTAGTTGGTCTTTGGAGAACATCTCCAACGCTAACTGTCCTCATGCCCTCTTGGCCGAGACAGTGGGGATGCACTGTGGGCAAGGCATCTCTACTATGATACAATTTCTGCCCAGTTTCCGAGCAGCAGCTGCCTCCTCTACAGTATTGAAAGTCATTGTCGAACACGACGGACAAAGAAGAAGAATCTATGTGTACGTGCATATGTGTAGATGCAAGTGTACATGCATGTGTGTGTTCGTACGTGCGTGTCTATCTTGCCTATGTGTCATCTGATTCATGTGCTAGGGCAATGATGTGAGCACTACACATGGACTTGCTAACGCATCGTTTTGTTTTACATTTTTGCACAATAGAGCGAAGACATCAAAGAAGAGGGCATGGATAAAAGAAGAAAGAACACAAGGCAAAGCAGCAAACAATGAAACGAACGACGACGAGAAAGAGAACAGAAAAGAAAACGAAAAATTTTAACACAACTACGACGAGGAAGAAACATTAAATGTGAAGGGAAGACGATGGTGATGAAGAGAGGAGGAGAAGAAGAAGAGCAGCAGCAGCAGATTGAAGAAAAACCAGATGGAAAAGGAGAAATTAACAAGAAAAAAGGAAAAAGAAATCATGACAATGCACAAAATATTGAAGAAGACAAAGAAGATTTCTTTGAAGAACAACAAAGAATATGTCTGTGAAGAAATAGGCGACAGCAAAGGAGTAAAATGACCAAGAAGACAGTGCCAAAGAAGACAGTGCCAAAGAAGACAGTGCCAAAGAAGATGATGGCAAAGAAGACAGTGCCAAAGAAGACAGTGCCAAAGAAGATGATGCCACAGAAGACAGTGCCAAAGAAGACAGTGCCAAAGAAGACAGTGCCAAAGAAGACAGTGCCACAGAAGACAGTGCCAAAGAAGATGATGCCAAAGAAGATGATGCCAAAGAAGACAGTGCCAAAGAAGACGGTGCCAAAGAAGACAGTGCCAAAGAAGACAGTGCCAAAGAAGACAGTGCCACAGAAGACAGTGCCACAGAAGACAGTGCCAAAGAAGACAGTGCCACAGAAGACAGTGCCAAAGAAGACACTGCCACAGAAGACACTGCCAAAGAAGACGATTCTAAAATCAACCTAAACCAAGCAAGGAGAAAAAAAGTAGAAGACAACACACACAAAGAAATAGAAGACAACACACACAAAGAAATAGAAGACAACACAGACAAAGAAATGAAAGAGAACTGAGACAAAGAAATAGAAGACAACACAGACGAAGACAAAGGGGGAGGAAGAAAAGAGGAAAACTCTCCTGACAAAGAGAATGAAGAAAAAACTCTACAGCGGCAACGAAAACCCTCCAGAACACCAGGAAGAAACGAAATGAGGAGATAAGTTCAGAGGGGATGAAGACGACGAAGACAGAAAAGGAGAAGGAAGAAAAGGAGAAAAGACAAAGACAAAAAAGGAGAAGGAAGCAAAGGAGAAAAGACAAAGACATCAACAACGAGCAAAAGGAGAGAGAAAAGAATAAATCTTAGAAATACAAGACGAGGAAAAGAATGAAGAAGAGGATATAAAAAGAAGAAAGAAAAGAAGGACTCTTGAAAGTAGAAGAGGAAAAGAAAGAAGGAGAGGAGAAAAATGGAAAAGAAGGAATCTTAGAAGTAGAAGAAGAGGAGAAAAAAAGAAGAGGAAAAAAACAGAAGAAAAAGAGGGAATTTTAGAAGTAGAAGAGGAAAAGAAAGAAGAAGAAGAAGAGAAAAAAAAGAAGGAAAAGAAAGACTCTTAGAAGTAGAAGAAGAGAAAAAGAAAAAAAAGAAGAGGAGGAAAAAAAAGAAGGAAAAGAAAGAATCTTAGAAGTAGAAGAAGAGAAAAAGAAGGACGAAGAGGAGAAAGAAAAGAAGGAAAACAAAGACAGAAAGATAGACGGGAAAGAGCTCCAGAAGGACAAGAAGAAGACCAGAAATACGCAACCTGATCTCCATCTGCACCTCTCTCTGTCTCTCTGTCTCTGCTGTCTGTCTGTCTTCTGTCTGTCTGTCCGTCTCTCTCGTCTCTCTCTCTCTCTCGTCTCTCTCTCTCTCTCTCTCTCTCTCTCCTCTCTCTCTCTCTCTCTCTCTCCTCTCTCTCCTCTCTCTCTCTCTCTCTCTCTCTCTCTCTCCCCCTCTCTTCCCCGCCCTCTCTTCCCCGCCTCTGCCCTGCCTCTCTTTTTCTCCTGTTCTCTCCTTTCTGCTGTTCTGTCTTTCCCTCCATCCTTCCTCTTTCTTTCTCTCCTTCCACCCATCATGTGCCCTGCCCCCCACCCCCACCCCCTCCCCCCACCCCCTCACCTCCACCCCTCCTCCTTTTTACTCCCATTCCCTCCCTACTCTCCTACTTTCTTCGACACTTCTCCTCCCTTCTTTAATTTTCTCTCTTTCATTCCATTTCTATTCACGCCGCTCCATTATCCCACCACTCAATTCCCTTGTGTTGCGTTGCGTCCCGTTGCATTGCGTTGCGTCCCGTTGCGTTTCGTTACGTTTTGTTGCGTGCACCGCGCTCCAAGGTTGTGTTTTGTGTTCAGTGCCGCGGTTTTGGTTCCTCCCGTGCCCTTCTGACGCATTGGGCTTCAAGCTTTCCTCTCTCTCTTTTTCCCCCCTCCCCTTTCTTGCCTTGGCACACCTCTCTCCTCCTTTCTCCTCCCTCTCCTCTCCTCTCTCCTTCAGCTCTTCTCTGTTTTCTTTCTTTTCTCCTTTTTTCTCCTTTTTTTCATTTTCTCTCCCGACCTACTGTCCTCTCCCTTTCTGTCCCTGTCCCTCTCCAGTTCGTCCTGTCCTCTTCCCTCTCCTCCTCGTTTCTGTCTCTTTCCTTCTTCATCCTCCTCACTCCTCATCTCTTTGTGTTCCCGCCCTCCCTTCCTTCTCCCCTTCTGCCCCCTTCCTCCTCCACGCTCCCTCCCCCCTCTCTGTGGGCGTGTTTGCGAGCATGCGTGTGTATATGCATACGTGTCTGTGTCTGTGTGTGTATGTTGTGTGGTGGGGAGATGATGCATGCATGTGTGACGGCAGTTGGAGTGTTTTTCATTCAAATTTGATTAAAAGGATATTAATCTATTGTGCAGGTGACGAGTGGCTGTTTCTGAAATAATGTCTTGCAGTGTTTTCATTATCACCGCATTTACCTTTTTATGACATGAAATGTTGTATTCCATGAATGAGCACAATGTAATTCAGTTTTCTTGCACACAACACTCTGTGCACATTGCACTAACCTTAGACTGCCATAATCATACTTAGTTGGCACATTCTTTTTAATTTTTCCACCCTAACAGAACACCTGAACAAGGCCTCTAAAATAACTATACGGCATGGAAATCAGTGCAGAGAAGACCAAACTAATGACCAATAACACCAAAGGCATTAGCACTGATAACAGGGTCAATGACCAGAAGCTGGAAACGGTTCAAAGCTTCAAGTACTTGGGAGCTGTTGTATCAGATAAGGGGTCCAAGCCAGAGGCAGTATTCAGGATTGCACAGACAATAACAGCACTGTCAAAACTGAACACCATCTGGAAAGATAAAAAATATTTCGCTCAACACCAAGATCAGGCTAATGCGCTAATGCGCTCCCTTGTCATATCCATATTCCTGCATGCTTGTGAATCGTGGACCCTGACTGCTGATTTGGAGAGAAGAGTACAGGCGGGGGAGATGAGATGCTTCCGGAGACTCCTTAGCATCTCCTACAGAGACCACATAAACAACGAAGACGTGCGTGACAGAATCCAGCAAACCAGCAAACCCTACGAAAATCTATCAATCATAAAGAAGCGTAAACTTAAATTGTACGGGCATGTCGCATGATCAAAAGGACTCGCAAATACAATACTGCAAGGCACTGTCCAATGAGAAAGAAAAAGAGGCAGACCAAGGAAGAGATGGGAGGACAACATCAGCAAATGGACAGGCCTAGAACTCAACCAAATTTTGAGAAAGGCAGAACAGAGAGGAATGGAGGGAACTGGTTGTCAAGTCTTCAGGGGTGCCCCCACGGTCGCCAGACTGAGGTATAGATAGATAGATAGACAGACAGACAGACAGACAGACAGACAGACAGATAGACAGATAGATAGATAGATAGATAGATAGATAGATAGATAGATAGATAGATAGATAGATAGAACTGTTCTGAAAATACAATGGTTTTTGAAGGATTTCAGCTATTAGCTGTACGCTTCACTGCACTTGATGTTTGTATTTTGAATGCTTGTGTTGACATTGTCAGGTATAACTCTATTATCAGCTGTGGTCTCAGTTGTGCTTTGAGCAGTGTTTTGTTCTGTAACCCTGAGCTAAGATTGTTTGAATTGTTTGGTTTAAAGCAGCACTTTATTCATGATTTTGGAATATGCATATTCAGCTGCTCTGTTTTGGTACATGCCGAGGTGTACAATTACGGCAAAATCTTACCAAAGATTACGTGAATTTATTTTTCAATTTATTGTTTTCTTCTTCCATTTCAATTGTATTGTGGCCATAGGCCGAAGTACAAAATCTTTTCACTGTAGAGTTCTCTCTCTCTCTCTCTCTCTCTCTCTCTCTCTCTCTCTCTCTCTCTCTCTCTCTCTTCAGATGTGTTTTACCCGACACCCCCTAGTTTATTTTATAGCTCTGAAAATGAAATTGCCATGGACACATTCAGAGATGACACGCCCACTGGCGCTCCTCGCTATGCTGTTCAATCCGCACATGCAACACGGCCAGCCGTCTCGTTTTCGTCAAGCTTGTGTGATGTTGACCCAGTGTCAGGGACAGTGCAAATTGGCGCTTGAAGACTGGAGTTACGACTCTGACACTAACATGGGTATTGACGATGAAGATGTCATGACTGATTGTAGTCACACATCAACAATACCGCCTGTGACACTGACAGAGTACAGCTCTACATAAGATGTGACAGAGAACAGCAAGAGAACGAAACCAATCGAAACAAAAGTACAGCTGCCGTCCAGGAAGCAAGAGACAGCACCATTGTGTCCAGCAAAGACTGCAAGATGTTGATGGAACATATACAAAAACTTGGAAACACAATGGACAGAGGCTTCCAGTCATTAACCAAAGCAGCTGAAGACGGGAATCTTCTGGACAAGTCCAGTGACCAGCCAGCGGTACAACCACATGGCTAATGCCGCTCTGTGACAGTTCCTCGGTCCCTGCTATGGTATCAGCTATCAGCCAGTTATTACCAGTAACACCCACATAAACTATTATCAACAATACCGCGGTTTGGTTACCACTCGCGAAGATCTCCCATCTACCCGTTTGTGAATGGGTTGTAAAAGCCTAACACGATAAATTCTCTCTCTCTCTCTCTCTCTCTCTTCTCTCTCTCTCTCTCTCTCTCTCTCTCTCTCTCTCTCTCTCTCTCTCTCTCTCTCTCTCTCTCTCTCTCTCTCTCTCTCTCTCTCTCTCTCTCATCGATTTATGCAAGACTTGCAAAGAGGAATTGCGAAAAAGAACAAGAAGAAGAATTGCGGAGAGAAATTGCGAAGATTTGTGAAAAATAATTGCGAAGAATTGTGGAAAAAAATTGCGAAGAAGAATTGCAAAGAAGAAGAATTGCGAAGAAGAAGAAGAAGAATTGCGAACAGGAAGAAGAGATGATGATGATGATGATGATGATGATGATGATGATGATGATGATGATGATGATGATGATGATGATAGTAGTAGTGATGATGATGATGATGATAGTAGTAGTAGTGATGATGATGATGGTGGTGGTGGTGGTGGTGGTGGTGGTGGTGGTGGTGATGATGATGATGATGATGATGATGATGATGATGATGATGATGATGATGATATATGGAATTGAAATAGCGATATATCTTGCAAAAACAAATCAAAGGGCTTACATTCACCTATTTTCACACATGCAACCGGAGATTGCGGTTATTGCATGCAGGGAGAGATTTGAGATAAAACAGGAGAGGAAAATTTAAATATGTCTTGAGGCTGGATTTGAAAGCGTCATAAGTAGGCTTTTGGCGAAGGGAGAGAGGGGGGTCATTCTAGATCGATGGATCAGAAACCGAGAAAGAGCGACAGTCTCCAGTTGATTGGTTGAATCTGGGTATTTGCAAGTACAATATGTCTGCAGCAGAGCGGAGGGAGGGAGAAGGTGTGTACAGGTGAAGACATTCACAGAGGTAGGAGGGTGCTGTTTTGTGAAGACATTTGTAACAGAGGGTATACTGATCTTGTAGTTTAATCTCTGTCGTACAGGCAGCCAGTGGAGAGATCGCAAGAGAGGGGTGGTGTGCTCAGATTTTTTCTTTCTGAGGACTAGTTGAGCTGCTGAGTTTTGAATACGTTGGTGGTGGATAGATGATGCTGGCAGACCAGCCAAAAGAGAATTTGCAATAGTCCAGACGTGAGAGAATGAGGGACGTGACCAGTGTGGATGTTGCATCAGGTACTATTGAATTGCGCTAATACACCGTAATTGATAGTAGTAAGACTGGCAGGTCTGGGTGATGAATTTTTGCATAGTGTGTTGTCGATTACCACTCCTAGATACCTTACAGCAATTCTATTGAAGCTGTTGTAATGGAAGACAGATTGTGTTTGGTCACTACAAGCATGGCTTCAGTTTCATTTGTGTTTAGCTGTAGCTTGTTCTATATCATTCAGTTTGGGATATCTTGACAGCTGTAGGCCTTTTTCCGTCTGACCTGAGCAAAAGTGGTATAGTTGGTCTCTAAGGATAAGGTTGTTTTAGGGAATCTGGTTTTGGTTTTATCTCATTTTATGTGTGATTGATGTGGTTTTTCCCCACAAACGCTGTGCCCGTCCTGGGCTTGACCCTTGTGGTTGACCAGGGCGTTGATACATGCAAGGATATTTAAGTTGGTTTTATACACCGTTTTAATCTGTACATAATTGTATAGCTTTAATTTGAGTTTTAAAACTTGACGAGGTGACAGCCCCGATATGGCCTGTGTGGTCGGCAGGGCTATAAACAACATGATTGGATTGGAGTGGATTGGAAATTGAGTTCATAGACTTCGAAAGATTCGGTGAGAAAGGAAGGGGTAACAGATAGAAAGAGCTGGTTCAAGTGTGTTTATATACGACAGCAATGCCACCTCGGGGGGGGGGGGGGGGGGGAGTAGGGGAAAAGACATGAGTTTTATAAGCAGGTGATGATGGCTGTTTCATCTTCAATTCATGACCACGTGGTTTTAACCAAGTTTCTGTGAAAAGCAGGAGGGGGAAGAGAAAGAAGAGGAAGGAAAGGAGGATGGGGAAAGGAAGAGAAGGTGATGATGGAGGAAGAGGAGGAGGTGGTGGAGGAAGAGGTGATGTAGGAAGAGAAGGAGGTGATGTAGGAAGAGGAGGAGGTGATGGAGGAGGAGGTGATGGAGGAAGAGGAGGAGGTGATGGAGGAAGAGGAGGAGGTGATGGAGGAAGAGGAGGAGGTGATGGAGGAAGAGGAGGAGGTGATGGAGGAAGGTGAGGTGATGGAGGAAGAGGAGGAGTGATGGAGGAAGAGGAGGAGGTGATGGAGGAAGAGGAGGAGGTGATGGAGGAAGAGGAGAGGTGATGGAGGAAGAGGAGGAGGTGATGGAGGAAGAGGAGGAGGTGATGGAGGAAGAGGAGGTGATGGAGGAAGAGGAGGAGGTGATGGAGGAAGAGGAGGAGGTGATGGAGGAAGAGGAGGTGATGGAGGAAGAGGAGGAGGTGATGGAGGAAGAGAGGAGGTGATGGAGGAAGAGGAGGTGATGGAGGAAGAGGAGGTGATGGAGGAAGAGAGGAGGTGATGGAGGAAGAGGAGGAGGTGATGGAGGAAGGTGGTGATGGAGGAAGAAGGTGATGGAGGAAGAGGAGGTGATGGAGGAAGAGGATGGAGGTGATGGAGGAGGAAAGGGATGGAGGAAGAGGATGGGTGGTGGGGATAGGTGATGGATGTGTGTGTCTCTCTGTGTGTGCTTCCGTGTCTGTGTACATGGATGTGATCATTCATACTCTTGCTTAGATGCTGTTTATACATGTGGATTTCTGTGTGTTACAGGGCTGCTGTTTGAAGAGGAACTGAGGACACTGGATTGATGGTGTTGTCTGACTGAGTTAAGTATTGTAGTATTGTACATGTGTGTGTGTGTGTGTGTCTGTGTCTGTGTCTATGTGTGTCTGTGTGTGTCTGTGTGTGTCTGTGTGTGTCTGTGTCTGTGTCTGTGTGTGACAACTCAGTCACATTTTTATACCAATGGTACATTGAATAAGCACACTTGTGTGTGTGTGTGTGTGTGTGTGTGTGTGTGTGTGTGTGTGTGTGTGTGTGTGTGTGTGTGTGTGTGTGTGGTCCGTCACATTGTTATTCCAGTAGTACACTGAATGATAACACTGTGTGCGTGTGTGTGTGTATGTGTGTGTGCACATGAATGTGATTCATCAGTACAGTTGCTGAGATGTTTATTCATGTTGATCTCTGTGTGTTGCAGGCTTGGTGTTGCAAGACACGAAGGAAGGAAGGGAGGGAGGGAGGGAAGGAGTGGCTGATGCTGCCCTACCTGTCACAGGTCAGTCGGTCATCTGTCTTTGTCTCTGTCTGTGTCTCTCTCTCCATGTGTGGATTCTCTGTGTGTTTGTATGTATGTTCATGCGTCTGTGTGTTTGTTCATGCATCTGTATGTATGTTCATGTGTCTGTATGTATGTTCATGTGTCTGTATGTATTTCAATGTATGTTCATGTGTCTGTGTGTGTTTTAATGTATGTTTAGGTGTCTGTGCATATTGTCACGTGTCTGTGTGTATTGGCATGTGTTTGTGTGTAATTTCATGTGCCTGTGTGCATTTTCATGTGTTTGTGTATTTCCATGTGTGTGTATGTATGTTCTTGTATCTGTATGTATGTTCATGTGTCAGTATGTATTTTCATGTATGTTCAGGTGTCTGTATATTTTCATGTGCCTCTGTGTATTTTCATGTGCCTCTGTGTATTTTCATGTATCTTGTGTATATATGCAGTTTCAGTCTCACAGTGATTCCCATGTGGGATGAGTGAGTCAGAGTGCACATTCTGGGTGACCACCAGAGTGTTGAGCTGGAATGCACAACAACATATGCTTGTGTGCATTTTCGGTTGTGTGTGTGTGTGTGTGTGTGTGTGTGTGTGTGTGTGTGTGTGTCTGTGTCTGTGTCTGTGTCTGTGTCTGTGTCTGTGTGTCTGTGTGTCTGTGTGTGTGTGTGTGTGTCTGTGTGTGTGTGTGTGTGTGTGTGTGTGTGTGTGTGTGTGTGTGTGTGTATGTGTGTGTGTGTGTGTGTGTTTTGAAGTGTTTGTTTTTGTGTTGTAGTTATTGTGCTTAAAATTGCAAGTGTTGTCTTTGATAAACCTTTACTCTCATTTCACGTCTTGCTGCATAGTTTTATTTGACATGTGTGTGTGTATGAGGAGGGGATGGGAAGGGGGGTGGGAGGGTGCTGTGGACAGTTGTACAGATTGTGTGTATAAATAATGTTTATTGTTTGTGGTGTTGTGGACAGTTGTACAGACTGTTTATAAATAATGTTTATTGTTTGTGGTGCTGTGGACAGTTGTACATACTGTTTATAAATAATGTTTATTGTTTGTGGTGTTGTGGACAATTGTACAGACTGTTTATAAATAATGTTTATTGTTTGTGGTGTTGTGGACAGTTGTACAGACTGTTTATAAATAATGGTTATTGTTTGTGGTGCTGTGGACAGTTGTACAGACTGTTTATAAATAATGGTTATTGTTTGTGGTGCTGTGGACAGTTGTACAGACTGTTTATAAATAATGTTTATTATTTGTGGTTTTACAGACTGTTTATAAATAATGTTTATTGTTTGTGTTGACAGGCCTGCCATAGATAGGGATGATGGTGTGTGAAGACTACTGACAACTTTTCATGTAAGTATTCTTTTCGTGAGTGTGTGGTTTTTTTGTTTGGGTTTTTTTTGGGGGGTTCAGGGGGGGGGGGGGGGTTGCGACAGTTTTACAGACAGTTTTTATAAAGAATGTTTGTTGTTTGTGTTGACAGGTCTGCGGGTGTTGGTGCTGCACAGAAACAGCAAATCACTTTTTATGTAAGCATTGTTTCTGTGTGTAGTTTTGTCGTTTGTTGTTTTTTTGAGGGGGGGGGGGGGGTGATATTGTGGACAATATTACATCGACTGTTTTTATGTTCTAGGCCTGGGGGTGGTGGTGGTGGTGGTGGTGGTGCACAAAGTCTGCCAAGAAATGTTCATGTAAGTATTCTTCCTCTGTGTGGTTTGTCTTTTGTTTTATTTTGGGGGTATGGGGGGGGGGGGGGGGGGTTGATGTGGACAATATTACAGCTGACTGTTTTTATGTTCTAGGCCTGGAGGTGGTGGTGGTGCATGAAGGCTGTTGAAAATTTTTCATGTAAGTATTTTTCCTCTGTGTGTCTTGGGGGGTGGGGTGGGGGTGTTGTGCAGAGTGTAAATAATGTTTGTGTTGTGAACAATGTGAATAATGTTTGTTGTTTGTGTTGTAAACAGTTTTAATAATGTTTGTTGTTTGTGTTGTGCACAGTGTAAAACAATGTTTGTTGTTTGTGTTGACAGACCAGGGGGGTGGTACTTGGTGCCTGGAAACTGCCAATAATTGTTCATGTAAGTGTTCTTCCTTTGTGTGTTATTGTTTTTGTGTGTTTGTTGCCTCTCTCTCTCTCTCTCTCTCTCTCTCTCTCTCTCTCTCTCTCTCTCTCTCTCTCTGTCTCTGTCTCTCTCTCTGTCTCTCTCTCTGTCTCTCTCTCTGTCTGTATCTCTCTGTCTGTCTCTCTCTGTCTGTCTCTCTCTATCTGTTTCTCTCTCTCTTTTTTTTTTTTTTGGGGGGGTGCTGTTTTGCTGTATTGTTTCTGTTTGTTTGTTGGGGGGGGGGGGTGCTTTTGTGGACAGTTTTACAGACTGTGTGTAGAAATAATATTTGTTGTTTGTGATGACAGGCCTGGGGGAGGGGTGGGGGTAGTGATGCACAGAAACTGCCAATAATTTTTCATGTATTTTATGATTGATGTGTGTGTTCACAGGACTGATGTAGGCCCACAAAGACAGCTGATGATTTGGAAACCATTGAGTGTCCATCTAAGTTAAGTATTGTCATTGTCAATTGAGTTGATGTGTATATTTTAAGTGCTGATATTTATGGGTGCCTTGTCTTCACTTTTTTTAGTTAGATATTGTAATGATTGTATATGTCTGTATGTTTTAAATGCTAATGTTTGTGGTGCCATATCTTCACTTTTTCCAGACAAATAGAGGCCTTCAGAGTACATCCTTTCAAACAAAAAGACCCAATCAGGGTTTTTTCAAACAAAAGGACCCAATCAGGGTTTTTAACAGTTCTGAATTTTTACAGTGGTAAAGATTGTGTTATAATGAATAATAATCATTAGTTTGTATCAATTCTGATGATATTGTAAGTTTATACTGATCATATCTTTATCAGTATGTATGAATTCAGAACTCTGCAAAAATAGGTATTTTATCATTGAAAGATAAAGTAAGTATTATTTTCTCTGCACCAAACAGCATGTTACTGATCCTGGCTTTTGCTAAAATAATGAATATTGTTGGGAACGTTTTTACTAACCAACACAGAGGCCAATTTGGGGGCTAACTGGCAGAAGGGCAGTTAGAGAAATGTGCATTGGTGATTGTTGTGTTGAGTGTGGAATTAGAGAAGTGTGCACTGGTGATTGTTGTGTTGAGTGTGGAATTTGTTTAGTATGCATGTTTGAGGATGATATACAATATTGAATAAGTGGACTTTGTAATTGTGTTCAGTAAGGAATTAGTGAAATATGCACTTGTGAGTGCTGTGTTCATTTCATCTATACTTGGCCTGTTTATTGTTTGTGTTGACAGATCTGGAAGTGGTGATGGTAATGTTGGTGTTGCACAAAAACTGCCCAGAATGTTTTATGTAAGTATTCTTTCTCTGTGCGTTAGGGAGAGAGGGGGGCTTGTTGTGGACAGTGTAAATAATGTGTGTTGTGTGTGTTGACAGGCCTGGGGATGATGGTGATTGTGATGTGGGGAAACTCCCAAGAATTTTTTTCATGTAAGTATTCTTCCTCTATGTGTGATTGTTTTGTGTCGTTTTTGTTTTGTTTGCAGTTGGGGGTGTTTTTGTGTGGGTTTTTTTTTAGGGGAGGTGGGGGGGGGGAGTTGTTGTGAAGTGTAAATAATGTTTATTGTTTGTGTTAACAGACCTGGGGGTGTATGGTGCACAGGCTTGGGATGGTGGACACAGACTGCTTGCTGATGATCTGTGACGTAAGTCGTCTTGTGTGTGTGTGTGTGTGTGTGTGTGTGTGTGTGTGTGTGTGTGTGTGTGGTGTGTTGTGTGTGTGTGTGTTGTGTGTTGTGTTGTGTTGTGTTGGAGTAGTATGTTTTGTTACATTTACAGTGTGCTGACACATGTGTCACCTTTGTTAATCTATTTAACATCATCTGAAATGCAGTGGTATTAGATTAATTCTGTTTATTGTGTGTGGGTTTGTTTGGGGGGGGGGGGGGTTAAGTGGGAGGGTGGAAGGATAAATGGTGTATTCCACATAGTGCTCTAGATTACATTCAGTCCTGTTGTTACTTCTCAGTTTGACTAAAATTCAGAGGTTGTAATTACTTTTGAAATTTTACAGGGCAAACAAAGAGGAATTTGAAAAAGAATAAAGAGTTTGTAACATATGTGGTTCTTACAACCTAGGTCCTGAGTAAAGTGTAATGTTGGCGCATTGCAAGGTGTTGTCAAAAGGTGATGATTATCAGACTGTTGCAGAAGGGGGTGGGAGAGAAGGAAAATGGGGAGGAGGAGGAGTAGGAAAGATTAGATATGTACATGTTTATTTTGTGTGTATGTGTGGTGTTTCACAGGACTGGTGTAAACACCAAGACAGCTGAAGACATGGAAGCCATTGACGTGCCCATTTAACTTAAGTGTTGTCGAAGTCAGTTTGGCCTGTGTGTGTTTTTTTAAGTGCTGATATTTATGGTACCATGTGATCGCTTTTTCTAGTTAGATATTGTAGTGATTGTATATGTAGGTATGTCTTTAAAGCTGAGTTTTGTGGGTGCCATATCTTCACTTCTTCCAGACAAAGGCCTACAAAGTACATCCTTTCAAACAGAAGAACCCCAAACAAGGTTTTCAACAGTTCTGAATTTTTACAGTGGTACAGATTGTGTTATGATGAATAGTGATCATCAGTGTGTATAAATTCTGATGATGTTGTAAGTTTATATTGATCATATGTTTATCAGTATGTATGAATTTATAAATCTGCAAAAATAGGTATTTTGTCATTGAAAGATAAAGTAAGTGGTATTTTCTCTGCACCAAACAGCATGTTACTGATCCTGGCTTTCACTAAAATCATCAATATTGTTGGGGATGTTTTTTCTAACCAACACAGAGGCCACTCTGGGGGCTAACTGGCAGAACGGCAGTTAGAGAAGTGTGTATTGGTGATTGTTGTGTTGAGTGTGGAATTAGAAAAGTGTGCATTGGTGAGTGTTGTGTTAAGAGTGGAATTAGAGAAGTGTGTATGTGTAAGGGCAATGTACAATACGGAGTAAGTGTAAGGTGTACTTGAAATTGTTGTGTTCTGTAGGGAATTTGTGAGTGTTGTGTTCATTTTGTTTGTACTTGGCCTCTTTCTCCATGCAGGGACCTGAAAGTAGTTGTCTTTGATCAGTGTGTTTTTGGGGGAGGGGTGGGGAGGGGTGTTGTGATGGGCATGTGAGTGCTGTGTGTTTACTGTCTGGTCACAGGGCTGGCAGGCAATGACTGACATCAGCACAGCTGAAGGAAGGAGGGAAGACTGCAGAAAGACAGACAGCCACACAGGATATTGGAGAATGGCACTTTCTATGCAGGTTTGTATTGTGTGTCTTGTGCTGTACTGTAGTGTATTGTATTGTAGTGTATTGTATTGTAGTGTATAGTGGTTTATGATATTGTAGTGAAATGTATTGTGATGTACTGTATTGTGGTCTATGATATTGTAGTGTAGTGTAATGTGGTGTAGTGTAGTGTATAATGTTGTAGTGTAGTGTGTATAGTGCTGTACTGTAGTGCATGATATTGTAGTGCACTGTAGTGTGGTGCACTGTAGTGTACATAATGAACGGTATTGTGCTGTACTGTTGTCTATGTAGTGTAGTGTATTGTGTTCTCTTTTGTAGGATATTGCAGATATACCACTTTCTCAGGGAAGACTTCAGTGACTGGAGTTCAGAATGCAGTCCCAGGAGGGTTTTTTTTAATGTATTGTTTTATTTTGATGACATGTCCAATAGCCTCAAAGTAAAAGAATAGATTTTTTTTAATTTCTTTTTTTCTTTCAAAGCAGGGGCAGGGTAGGGGTGACTGACTATAAGGAATTTATTACTTTGGTGGTTTTAGAATGGCCTGTTTTTGTCGTAAGATAAAAAGAAAGAAATGGTTGGCGTGTTTTAGTCAATTCAGTGTTAAACCAGTGTGGGTTATGTGAGGTATGTTTCACTTGCTGTTGAAGTGAGGGCGCTGTGGTGTCAGCCTTCTCCTGACCATGTCTTGTTGTCTGTCCACAGGGAGCAAGGCAGCTGTGAGGTCATCCTCCAGTGCTTCACAACAAAGTGCTGGTCTTCAAGTTTACGAATCAAACAAACAACCGAGTAATTCAAGGGATTAATTTTTTCTGTGTCAATGTCTCCTTCAATTCAGTGGGGTTTTCAGTGCTGGAATCATTTGTACGCCAGTCCTCAACAACTGGTGTGAATGGCGTTTCACATGGGATGTGGATTGTAGTGTAGTGAGCTAGTTGTGTTGCCTGTTGCTGTGTAGTTGCCTTGTGTTGTCTACCTCTGGGGGTCACAGCAGTCTTCTCTGTGTCAAAGTCTGGCTGCTCTCCGCAGGGAGAGAGCAGCAGGCTAGAGTGGTACCACTTTTTTTCCCTTCCTGTCAGCATATTGGTGTGTGTGTGGTGTGTGTGTGTGTGTGTGTGTGTGTCTGTGTGTGTGTGTCTGTGTGTCTGTGTGTGTCTGTGTCTGTGTGTGTCTGTGTGTGTCTGTGTCTGTGTGTGTCTGTGTCTGTGTGTGTCTGTGTCTGTGTCTGTGTCTGTTTCCCCATGAATGTGGCTTTCTCCACAGACTTCAGCTCTCTCACTGATTATGGGTTCTTTTACTTGCCCTAAATATGTGTTGCACATCAGTCATCTATTTATCGTTTATCTGAGTAAGATGAGAAGGTAAATGGAGGTCTTTTACTTGCTCTAAATGTGTGTTGCACATCAGTCATCTATTTATCGTTTATCTGAGTGAGATGAGAAGGTAAATTGAGGTCTTTTACTTGTGCTAAATGTGTGTTGCACATCAGTCATCTATTTATCGTCTATCTCAATGAGATGAGAAGGTAAATGGAGGTCTTTTACTTGAGCTAAATGTGTGTTGCACATCAGTCATCTATTTATCATCTATCTGAGCAAGATGAGAAGATAAATGGAGGTCTTTTACTTGAGCTAAATGTGTGTTGCACATCAATCATCTATTTATCATCTATCTGAGCAAGATGAGAAGATAAATGGAGGTCTTTTACTTGCTCTAAATGTGTGTTGCACATCAGTCATCTATTTATCGTCTATCTAAGCGAGATGAGATAATAAATGGAGGTCTTTTACTTGAGCTAAATGTGTGTTGCACATCAGTCATCTATTTATCATCTATCTGAGCAAGATGAGAAGATAAATGGAGGTCTTTTACTTGCACTAAATGTGTGTTGCACATCAGTCATCTATTTATCGTCTATCTCAATGAGATGAGAAGATAAATGGAGGTCTTTTACTTGCACTAAATGTGTGTTGCACATCAGTCATCTATTTATCATCTATCTGAGTGAGATGAGAAGATAAATGGAGGTCTTTTACTTGCGCTAAATGTGTGTTGCACATCAGTCATCTATTTATCGTCTATCTGGGCAAGATGAGAAGATAAATGGAGGTCTTTTACTTGTGCTAAATGTGTGTTGCACATGGGTCATCTATTTATCATCTATCTGAGTGAGATTAGAAGATGAATGGAGGTCTGTGAGCGGCATGCATTAAGCGCATGTAAAACAACCCACAATCCTAGGAAAGCTGTCCTTGGAAACACTCTGTAGAGAAAGCCACTTTGATGGGCACACACACACACACACACACACACACACACACACACACACACACACACACACACACACAACAAAAAAAAAAAAGTGGAGCTACAGAGAAAAGTGTGACTTCAATCTGTTTTCTGGTATTGTTGATAAAGTCTATGAATATGATTTTCAGCAGTGTGTGACACCAGTCCCTGAAATATTGTCAATTTTTTATGGGATTTTTTATGTGGCTGTTGTGATGAAGACCTACACAGTGACATTGTTCATGTATGATTCCTATATTATCATCATTATATTTTTTAATAAGATTGTAATGTTATTGCACAAGTGCTTTACTGATGAAAGAAATAAACTGTGTTTTCATTCTCAAGCAGACCTGTGCACCCCCTTACTACTGATTTCAGTATTTTCATGGCAATTTTCAGTATTTTTCACCAAGTTTCAGTATTTTTGCGCGTTGTTCGTGATACACTTTTTCAACATGAAGCATAAACGTCTTTTTTTTAATTGGGTTTTTGTATCTGTATTTGTTTGCTCATCCCCCTTCGAATTTCTTTCCATTGTACAAAAGCTCATAAGCTTTTTCTTTTATCAACTAGCAAATGTAGACAGGTCTGATGACTTCATAAGTGATGTAATATACAGAGTGTAGAATTGGGAGATAAAAAAAAGAGGAAATTGAGCCAGGGTCCAGGGGCCGCTTAGGCCCCGGTGGGGTGCAGGGGCAAAGCCCTGCTGGGGGGCCCAGGGGGGCGAAGCCCCCCGGCCAAAAACGATTTTTCACATTTTAAAGGCAGTTTGGAGGCCTCTCCAGGCACCATTTTGTGCAATGTGGAGGCATGTGTGTGTGTGTGTGTGTGTGTGTGTGTGTGTGTGAGAGGAGAGAGAGAGAGAGAGAGAGGAGAGAGAGAGAGAGAGAGAGAGAGAGAGAGAGAGAGAGAGAGGAGAGA
Organism: Stramonita haemastoma; assembly: GCA_030674155.1. NCBI lineage: Eukaryota > Metazoa > Mollusca > Gastropoda > Neogastropoda > Muricidae > Stramonita > Stramonita haemastoma. The sequence continues at coordinate 10,656,274 of CM060332.1, forward strand.
GAGAGAGAGAGAGAGATTCAGACCTTCCATAAAGAACCACCAGAGTATGTCAAACTTGTTATAAACAGATCTATTCTGGGTAGTGGTAATATAAGTTTGTGCGTACCACTGTGATGGCTAATGGAAAACGTGGAGAGAGAGAGAGAGAGAGAGAGAGAGAGAGAGAGAGAGAGAGAGAGAGAGAGAGAGATCAATACACTCTCTGGTGAAGATTTCAGAAGATCTTATGCCTTTCTCATTTTATTTTTAATCTGATTTCGGAGTGGACTCACAATGACAGTTTTCATGGCCAGAAAACAAGTGCTGTGTATGTGTGTGCTCTGCTGCTGTCCAGTACAGCACCAGAGCGGAAGCCGTGTTCGGTACGATATAACTTCAGAGCGAGTTTTCATGTAACTTCAGAACAAGTCACTTTGCCGTTTTAACGATCAACTGATTTTTCGAAGATGCGAGAAATTTTACTGTTCCATGATTTTCCAAGAAATCAGCGCTTCTATAAATGAAGAGCCGTGGTTTGCTATGTTCCGACCGCATTCCAATTTTCGACACCACTTGCGAATAAAAGTTCAACTTTCACTAGCGAGTAGCCTGATGCGAAAGAGGTACCGCAGGTTTCAAACCTTACTCGGCAAAACGAACAGCCAATTTTGCTGCTTATGCATCTATATCCGCAACTGTACCTCTTTTAGCCCCATCCTGGCCTGTTAGCGTCATTTTGCATTCACTCCGCGTCTTTCTTTGCTTATAAGTGTATCAGTTTGGTCTGTTTCTCCGCGAAAGTTTACACTTTCCGCCATTTTGTTTTGAAGATACTGTTGTGCGCATGCGTCATCAGGGGAGATAAGTAACTGAACGATCGGGCTTAGCAGACGACGGAACGCGAGATAAACGGCATCGCTGAACGATAGAAGACGACGTTTTCGATTTCCGGATTTTTCGTTGACAAAAATCGGATTTTGATTGATAAAATCGTATTTCCGTATTTTCCAACTTTTTCCGGAACAAATACGGAAAAATACGGAAGGTGCACAGGTCTGCTCAAGGTTATTATTTTTACACAAGTTTTTGCTGATGAAAAAATTAAACTCCAGAATTTTTTGTTTCTCACTCACAGTTTTATAATTTTTGACATGTTCTTTGCTGATGAAAGAAATGAACTTTGTTTTACCTTTTGTGTTGTGGAATTTAACCTGTGCTTTTTTTTTCTGTGAGACCTAGTCTCTATCCCTTCCTCCTCTCTCTCTTTCTCCTATATGTCCATCTCTTTCATCCCTTTCTTTGGTTGTGTCTTTCTCCTGTCTGTCTCCCCTTTTCATATCTCTCTCTCTCTCTCTCTCTCTCTCTCTCTCTCTCTCTCTCTCTCTCTCTCTCTCTCTCTCTCTGTCTCTCTCTCTCTCTCTGTCTCTCTGTCTCTCTCTCTCTCTGTCTCTCTCTCTGTCTCTCTCTCTCTCTGTCTCTGTCTCTCTCTCTCTCTCTCTCTCTCTCTCTCTCTCTCTCTCTCTCTGTCTTTGTCTCTCTCTCTCTCTAGTTGTTCTGTCTTTCTCCTGTCTGTCCCTCTCTTCCATGTCTTATTGCACTCTCTATTTTTGTCCCCCTCCCCCCCCCCCCCCCCCCCCCCCTTCCCCCTGTTTTTCGATTGATTGTCTGCTTGTTTTTTAAAGTGTGTGTATACAAGTTGGCAACTAGTCTGTAGATGAACCAAGAAATCTGCAGTCATTAAATGATGATTCACACACACACACACGCACGCACGCACGCACGCACGCACACACACGCGCTCATGCATGCATGTACAGACTGTGGATGAGACTATAAACCAAGGTCCCATGTCCGAATGCACAAAGAACATCTTGCGCACACGTTAAAACCTGTTCCACTTTTCAAAAAAGCAGGCCAATGTGTTCTGGTGGGAGTGGATGACAAAATTTACGCAACTGTATACACACAGGAACTGGATGTAAAAAAGAACATCAGTGCTTATTATGTTATCCTCGAAATAAGAGAATAATTAAATAAAAAGACACCTAATAGCACTTTTACACACACACACACACACACACACACACACACACACACACACACACACACACACACACACACACACACACACACACACACACGCCCGCGCGCACGCACGCACGCATGCATGCATGCATGCATGTACAGACATATTGTAGCACTTTCCTTCTGTTAAATATGCCTGACCGGAAAGCCTTGTGGTCAGAACATTGTGCTTGCAATCTGACGACCCAGGTTCCAATCGCCTTCAAGGGGATTTTTCCCCTAGAGTTAAAATCGGTTGCAGACTCCACTCCCCCAAAAGTCGTTCAGATGAGACTGTAAACTGAGGTCCCATGTGGGAACGTACAAAGAACATCTTATGCACACGTTAAATTCTGTTCCACTTTACAAAAGAGTAGGCTATTGTGTGCCAGTGGGAACAGATTACAACATTTTCAAAACTGTATACACACAGGGACTGGATGTAAAAAATCATGAGTCCTTTTTCCATAATCCTTGATATAAAATAATAAATAAATTACACACACATACCTATGTATGTACAGATAGATACATTGTAGCACTTTTTCTTAAACACAGGCACACACAGAGATGCCTGCACATATTAACCCCTGTTCTGCTTTTTGAAAGAGTAGGCCATTGTAGCCTACACTGATGGGAACATATGACAAAATTTACAAAACTGCACAGACACGGGGACTAGAGTTTTAAAAAATGCATGTGTGCTTATTTCATTATCCTCAATATAAAAGAATAAATGAATAAATGTGTCCTTCAGATGATACTAAACCCAGAACATCTTGCACAATTGCTAAAACCTGTTTCACTTGTCAAAAGAGTATTGTGTGTCAGTGGGAACATGATAAAATTGACAAAACTGCATACACATAGGGACTGGATGTAAAAAAAATGAGTGTTTATTCCATTATCCTCAAAATAAATAAAATGTGCTGAAAAATTACAGATACATTCCAGCTCTTTCCCTATTTTACACACACACACAACACACACACACACACACACACACACACACACACACACACACACACACACACACACACACATACACACACACACACACACACACACACACTTATGCATTACTGCCATTTAAATCTGTGTTTATTCAGATCAAACATATGCTGCATACAAACTGATCAGAGCAACATCAGCAGATGGCTTACAATCAACAGAAAACACTGAACTGAAATAATTCGGAAGTTGGTAGATCTATAATAATATGTTCAGATGAAACACAATAATATTCATGCTCAGATCAAAGACAATAATATTCTTTTACCATACAGTTGCTACTCTAACAAATCAGATCAACTAACTTCTTTCCCAAATTTTGCTGCAACCACATTATGGAAGCAAGCTTGTAAAGATTCAAAGGTTAAACAAACACCAAAACAAAACTACAATTGCAACAAAACTAGGCAAAAACCGACCACTTTAGAAATAGATGATACACAAAATACAAGGTGTTCCAGACAGACATTGGTAAAGGTTTTTACGCATTCATCAACTGTTTCTATGCTGGAACAAAATCAATTCCTAGACTGAAAATTTCGGTGGTGAAATGTGCACTCTACACGCTGTAAAATTTCGGTGTAAACAACCTAGCTGCCCCGACTACAGCTAAAGGGAAACAACTGCAAAATTAATCGCAACATGTAGTCTAGCTGTAGAAACGTGGCGAAAACCATCGGTTTTTTTAGCTCATATTTTGTGTTATTTTGCATGAGGGCTTGGACTGTACATATTCAAAATGACTTACTCTTCTCCTTGAATGCCTCAATAGCTTTACACAGCTAAAGAAGAGGCAAATGAGGTTTTAGATGAGTCTGATAGTGATGAAAACCATCTTGTATGATTCAGGAGATTGTGAAGATGAAAAAAAACCCTGCGATTTTGCCTTCACTTAGGTGTGATGCTATCGTGATGGTGGGGTACACAGAATTACAGTGGGGATGAAGACAGTGTATTTTCTTCTTTTTTTTTTTTTAAAAGGGTTAACACATTTTTTAAAGTGAAATATCATGCTTACTACTTTGAGCTTGCCTGAAAAGCAATATATATATATATATATATTATATATATATATATATATATATATATATATATTATATATATATATATTATATATATATTATATATATATATATATGTATATATATATATATATATATATTATATATATATATATATATATATATATATATATATATATATATATTATATATATATAGTCATTTGGCAGAATATCAGGATTATTAATATTGTGATTTCTGAGTGCTAGGGATATGAACATAGCAAGTCAAGTCAAGCCAAGTCAAAATGATCTTAACTGAGGGTAAAAGATTAAGTTTACACTTTTTTTTTTCATCCTGTCCTCACAAAAAAATCAAGAAAATTGACTTCTAAAACAATCAAAGACAAATATCAACCTTGGTTGAAAACTAAAATAAATGAGGATTTTCATCCAAACAGAATCTCACAAGATAACAAACTCAAGACAGTGACATAAACTCAAGTCATACAAACAAAATAATAGGAATACAATAACATTGGTATGAATAACAACAAAGCAGCCAAATGTGTTGAACATAAGGGTGGACTTACAGTTTGTTCATCAGATGTTTCTTCAAAAGTTTCTTAAACATTTGTTTTGAAGGAACTAATTTTAGAAAGGAAGGCAGTTTATTCCACAATGTTCTTCCTGAATAAGCAAGGCTTGATTTATAGAGATTATTATGGGGCCTGGGCAGAAACAGTCTATGGGTAGGCCTGTTTTTATTGACAGCAAATTTTTCCACGATTTTCTTTGGGGCTTTCCAGTTTAATATATTGTACATACATAGATACTTGTTGAACTGCAGTCTGTCTTTGAGTGGAAGAATATCTAGTTCTTTGTAATTGGTGGTGGTCAGTGTATTAGGATTCAAACGGATTAGTTTCACAGCTCTTTTGTGCAGGCGATGTAGCCTATATGCTTTAGGTTTGCTTCACTTGCACTATCCCATAAGGTAGAAACAAAATTTATAAGAGATAGGATATGGGCGTGAAAGAATAGTTTTCATGACTGTAGATTTAGGAAATTCTTGATTTTTCTAAGTTGATATAATCTTACTGAGATTCGTTTTCCTAATGTGGCTATGTTAGTTTTAACATTTTTTGGTTAAATTCTTTTATATCAAGGATAATGGAATAAGCACTTTTGTGCTTTTTTTCATCCAGCCCCCGTGTGTATGCAGTTTTGTAGATCTTGTCATCTGTTCCCACCGGCACACGATGGCCTACTCTTACAAAAAGCGGAACAGGGTTTAACATGTGCGCAAGATGTTCAGCGTGCGTTCCCACATGGGGCCTTGGTTTACAGTCTCATCCGATAGACCTTAAGGGAGAGTGGAGTCAGCACTGATGTTAACTCCAGGGGAAAAACCCCCTCCAACGGGAATCGAACTCGGGTCGTCAAATTGCGAGCGCAATGTTCTGACCACTAGGCTATCCCGTCTCCCTTGTGATCTGACCAAGACAAGTCGTTGTCAATCACTGCACCTAGTACTTTGTGTGAGACTACTTCTTCAATTTGTTGTCCATGGATATATATTGGCATGAATGGATAACACAATTTCTGTCTTTTTTGCCAAGCGGTTATAAACTTCTTCTTCTTCTTCTTCTTCTATCCCATAGTCTGTTTAGACCGTAGGGGCGCCACGGAAGACCTCGCAACCAGCTCTCTCCATTTCCCTCTGTCCTCGACCTTTCTCAGGGTGTCACTCAGCCTGAGGCCCGTCCACTCTGGGATGTTGTCCTCCCATCTCTTTCTCTGCCTGCCTCTCCCTCTCCCGCCTTGCACAGTTCCTTGCAGAATCGTCTTGGCAAGCCCTGTTGATCTTGCGACGTGCCCATACAACTTCAGCTTGTGTTTTTTTTACTGTGGTCAGGAGATCTTCAAAGGGCCCTATGGCTTGACCGATTCTGATTCTCACTTCCTCGTTAGTAATGTGGTCTTTGTAAGAGATGCCAAGGAGTCTGTGAAAGCATCTCATCTCTGTGGCCTGTATTCTCCTCTCCAGATCTGCTGTGAGGGTCCATGACTCACAAGCATACAGGAATATTGAGATGACCAGAGTGCACATCAGCCTGATCTTTGAGCTGAGCGAGATGTTCCTTTTCTTCCAAATGGTCTTCAATTTTGTCAGTGCTTTAACTGTCTGTGCAAATCCTTGCGAGTATTTCAGGCTTGGATCCCTTGTCTGTTACAATTGCTCCCAGATACTTGAAGCTTTGTACCGTTTCCAAATTCTGACCACCGACCCCGATGTTGGTGTTGATGCCGTTGATGTTGTTGGTCATCAGCTTGGTCTTCTGTGCACTGATCTCCATACCATAGGCTGTTGAAGTCTTGTCATGGCATTCCACTAACCTAACTAACTCTTCTTCTTTCTCTGCCAGTCCATCGATGTCATCAGCAAAAGGCAAGTTGGTAATTGTTCTGCCTCCAGTGCCAACTGTTCCTTCATGATCTTCCAGTGCATCAGTCATGATTCTCTCAAGGAAGATGTTAAAGAGAGTAGGTGAGAGCAAGCAGCTTTGTCTGACGCCGACCGTCGTCCTGAACCAATCCCCTATGCCACCATTGAAATAGACTGCGCTAGTGGTCTTGTTTTGGAGCTCCTCAATGACTCTGATCATGTTGGCATTGATGTTGTACAGCCTCATGGTAGCCCACAGAGCTGCATGCCATACTCTGTCAAAGGCCTTTTTGAAATCCACAAAAACATGGTAACGGTCTTGCTGATGCTGAAGGTACTTCTCGCATAGTATTCTTAAATTAAAAGTCTGCTCTGTTGTACTTCGTCCTGCCCTGAAGCCTGCCTGCTCTTCAGCAATGATCATCTCTGCTTGTGGCTCCAGTCGATTCAGTAGGATCTTCAGCATGACTTTGCTTGGATGACATATCAAGCTGATTGTGCATAGTTCTGGCATTGTTGTAGGTTGCCTTTCTTGGGAAGGGCGATGATTAGTGACTGTGTCCATGGTGTAGGCCAGTCTCCTGTCTGCCAGATCTTGTTGCAGATTACCAGTAGGGTGTTTATCATGGCTCCCCCCCATGCTTGGACCAGTTCTGCCGGGATGTTGTCTATTCCTGCTGATTTCCTCTTCATCGATTTCACAGCTACTTCCACCTCTTCCCCAAGGATGGGGTAGTTGTCAGTGTCTGTCGGTGGAGGGACATTCAGTACCTCTGGATCTTTCGAGGTTTTGAGGTTATACAGGTCTGCGCAATATTCTGTCCATCTCTTTAGAATATCCTGGTCTTCTGTTAAGATCTTTCCATTTTTGTCTTGTATGGTGCTGGTTTTCCCGTTTTGTGCCTGTCAGGTCTTTTACTAGCTGGTACGCTTTATTGCTGTTGTTCTTGCTCAGATTTTCTTCAATGTCCTGGCACTTCTCTTCAATCCAGGTTTCTGCTGCCTCTTTCATGCTTGTTCTAATTTCTTTGTGGATTGCCTTATACTGCTTCGCTCCTTCTATCTCGTTCTTCTTTTTCTTCAGTTCTTTTCGTTTGTCACACTGGTCAAAGTGTGTGTAGGTGTCCCCTTTAGAATATGTTCAGACTCGTTTCAGCATGTGTAGGCGCCTGTTGTATAATGTCTGAATTTTTAAGTCTGTTACCCAATAGATGTATAGTACATGTATATCCAAGTCTTTCTTTTCTAGATGTCCCTGATCAGAGGTTTGTTTCTCAGATGTTTTATATTCCAAGTTGTCATAATTTTGTTTTTTTCCTGTTTTTATTCAAACGCTTGCAAGTTAGATGGGAGTGTATTTTCATTGAATTTAGTTCTATATTCAGAAGTTGATATTAGAATACCTGTATTTTAATCAAGTACAGTCTGCATCTGGGTACATGTACATACTTTAGTTGGCCCTATTTCAGATGTCTGTTGATACATTTCAGGCATCTGTATTTAGATGCCCGTTTTTAAAACCTTCAATTCAACAATGTATTTTAGAGGACCATTATATCTCTGTATTCAGATGCATCTTTCTTGATATGTATACGTGTTTTAGATATCCTTGTTTTGTGTGTATTTTAATACATGTATTCATTTGTACATATCTGAGTTTGGAAGTGTTAGGAACACAACTATAGATGCAGCTGAAATGTCTATTTTAGAGGCGTTTTACGTCCATCTCATATGCATTTTATAAGTCTGTATTTGGGCATTTTGCATTAGCAACACATTTCAAATATCTGTATTTCAGCTGTCTATACCTCAACGAAGATGTCTACATCTTACATGCATTTTAGGGTTTATACTTTAGATAATTATCTGTATATCAATGTTTCCAGTGTAGGTACATTCCTACTACACCTGGCATGCATTTCATATGTCCACATTTCCTATGTCTGAATTCACACGTCTGTGTCTCTATACATTTCTGATTAATGTCCTTTGTTTGAGCTCCAAGGTTAATCAAAGCCAAGATTTGTGCATGTTGTGTCCAAAGCCTAACTGAAATTGAAAGTAGATTGTAATATGTAATATGAGTTATTTCCCTTGAATAAAAGGTCACTTCCGGTTCCAGAACAACGTGGCACTTGTCTGGAACCGGAAGTGACCTTTTATTCAAGGGAAATAACTCATATTACATATTACAATCTACTTTCAATTTCAGTTAGGCTTTGGACACAACATCCCTCCTCAACTTGAATGGACAATTACAATGAAAATGAATTGTCAAAGAGTAACATCCGAAACTCGAAAATTTGAGGAAGATATGCATTGTGCATTAATTTGAATTCAATGGTTTCTAAAAATTAAACCTTTGGCTTCATCAATATATATTGAATACACATCAGTAAGCAAGTACATGTCTTGGCTGCATGGTGGGTGTGTATGTCAGAGACATTGAGAAAATTCAAAACATCCAATAGAATAGAATAAAGGGATGCAAACACATGAGTGACTGGTTATGCCTACTGTGCCAATATAGGAACGTCATATAAAATCAAATTAAATTTTGCACGAACAAATGATAAACTTGAATGTCAAGATATTCAGTTTTTGATGAAAAAGTGTCCACTCAGTTCTGAATGGTTTCTTGGAATTCACGTCCGGTCCTTCACTCATATGTAAGTATATGACTTGAGGTTTAAGCTTTCATGAATAAAATGAAATGAAAGAAATTTTAGTAGGCTAATATGACCAAAATATACGATCACTTAAAAACTATAATATTGTGACCTCTCTACACGATCACTTAGAATCAAGTTGGATCAGCCTAGCTACACTGCTGTCCTTCTTGATATACAGTCCATAAACACAATCCAAAATACAGAGCATTCTGATGCTCTTCTTATGATAATAAGAACATAATATTGTGACCACTCTACACGATCACTTAGGATCAAGTTGGATCAGCCTAGCTACACTGCTGTCCTCCTTGATATACAGGCCATAAACACAAATCAAAACTACAGAGCATTCTGATGCTCTCTGACAATGACTAGAAACATAAATGATATTTAATATCAAACAATGCTTAAATTTGACTAAATAGAGAGACAACCTAACTACACGTTGTCCTCTAGTGACAGGTCATGTACAAGATCGACGTAATGGATTAGTTGAGGACGTAGTCTTTCAGGTAAGTTGGAGTTTTGGTGGTTCGGCCTGAACGTCTTGTACTGGGTGATGGAAGCTGGTCGGAGCTTGTATTGTTGTTCCCAGTTTCTCCAGTTGAAGGAGTCTCAGCAGGAATGATGTCTCCAGGAATGATGTCTGGGTCCTCTGGAGCATCGAGTTCTGGAACGTCGCCAGGAATGTTGATGTGTGCTGGCAGCTGTCGAAAGTGGGACGAATTTCTGGTGATGAGAGATCCGTCAGGGCGGCAAGCTGTTATCATGCTCCCCTTCTTCTCTTTCACCAGGCATGGCGTCGTGTTGTACGGCGTTGTCAGCGCATTTTGCTTGGGCTGCTTGACCAACACGTAATCACCAGGTGCCATGTTTGCTTGTGCAGTGTGACGGCGGGCATTAACGTATTCTGCCATCTTTCCTTTATTGTGATGGTCATTGTGCGCAATACGAGTATGCACAGGGACCGGAGAGAGATGTTTCGGAGCTGTGGGTAGACCGACGTTCATCTTCCGTCCTGTCATTGCCTCGAATGGCGAGACACCAGTTGCAGTGTGTGGCGTTGCCCTAAATGTTCGGAGGAACGTTGGGATTTCCTCCTTCCAGTTTCGGCCGTCAGCTGTTGATGTACGGATATTGTTTTTGAGGGTTCCCACGAAGCGCTCAGCTGCACCGTTCGCCTCAGGCCACACAGGCGTAATTTTCCTGTGCCTGAAACCATTCCTCTCAGCCTATTGTGCAAAGGCTTGACCGTTGAATGGTGGGCCATTGTCTGTCTTGCAGATTTCAGGGAAGCCTTGGCGTGCGAAAATTTGGTCCAGACGGGGGAGTATGGTTCTTTCTGAAGTGGATGAGACGATCTCCACTTCTGGGTATCGACTGTATTCGTCAGTGACCACCAACACGTATTCTCCCGATGGAAACGGTCCAGCGAAGTCAATCGCCACTGCTACCCATGGGCCTGAAGGGAGTGGTGTTGGTTGGAGAGGTTCTCTCTGTGTTGGTCCTTTGTACGTGGCCTGGCATGGAATACAGGACTTCACAGCATTCTCAACCAGTTTGTCGATACCAGGAAACCAGATTTTTTCCCGGATCAGTTGCTTGGTCTTCACAATACCTTGGTGTGACTGGTGAGCAATGTCTATGGCTTGGTTCTGAAGTGACTGCGGAAGAATGAGACGATGACCTCTAAGAACAAGTCCATCATGCACGGATAACTCGTCTTTGAATCGTGCAAAGTCTGAAATGTCACTTCTCCATTGTCCAGTTTGGACTGCCTGCATAACTTTCTGGAGCTGAGGGTCTTTCTGAGTTTCAGCTCGAACATCGCCTTGCGTCATTGCTTTCGGTACTGCAAATTTGGCTAGGAATGCAATGTACTCCTCACCAGCGTTGTCTCTGGCAGGTGTTGTTTGAGGATGCCGGCTGATGTAGTCAGCTGGGTTTTGTTCATTTCTGCCTGGTCTGTACACGAATTCGACCTCGTAAGGCATGAGTCGAAGACGCCATCTCTCAATTCGGGCTGTTGTTGGGTTTCGGCTTTTGACTATCCCGAGCAGTGGTTTGTGGTCAGTGATGAGTTTGAATGGAGCTCCTTGCACGTACAAGTGGAAATGTTCGATTCCATAGACAGCAGCAAGCATCTCTCTATCTGTCTGTGAGTAGCGTTTTTCAACGTCTGTGAGCGCTCGGCTCGCGTAACAGATCGCCTTGTTGTCTTGGACGAGAATCGCCCAAGACCAACTGGGCTAGCATCCACCAGGATAGACGTTTCTTTAGCAGGATCAAAGTATGCCATGACTGGGCTTGAGGTGAGCATTTCTTTCAGCTTTTCGAACGCCGCCTGTTGAGCTGCTGACCAGGTCCAACTCACATCTTTCTTGAGTAGTTCACGCAGTGGACTGGTGATTGTCGCATACGCAGGAATGTATCTAGCCATGTACTGAGTCATACCGAGAAACGATCTGAGTTCAGCGATGTTTGTAGGTGCAGGGGCATTGAGAATTGTCTTGGTTTTCTCAGGATCTGCGGTCATCCCCCCTCTTCCAAACACATGGCCAAAGAATGTCAGCTCGGACGCAGAAAAAATGCATTTCTTGCGGTTGAGTTTTGCTCCCACCTCTTGTAGGCGTTGAAGTGTCTTCTTCAAGCTCTTGTCATGTTCTTGCTGAGTAGCCCCGAAAACGATGATGTCGTCAGACAGATTTCTAACGCCAGGAATGTCATGCAATACATTGGATATGGCGTTTTGGAAAATTTCTGAAGCTGCATTGACTCCAAATAACAGCCTTTTGTATCTGAACAATCCAACGTGAGTTGAGAATGTAGTGATCTGACGAGAGTCTGAGTCAATTTCCAGCTGATGATAGGCTTGAGTCATGTCAAGTTTGCTGAACCTTGTAGCACCATTCAGATCTGCAATCAAGTCGTCGAGTGTTGGCATAGGATGTTTTTCTCTACCTATTGCTTTGTTTGGTTCGCGCATATCAACGCACACTCTAACTTCTCCCTCACGTTTCTTGGGGACGCACACAATAGGGCTGACCCAGGGAGTCGATCCAGTTACCGGCTCGATGATGTCCAATTCTTGAAGTTTCTTCAGTTCGGCCTCCACCTGTTTTCGAAGATGGAATGGAACACGTCGGTGCTGTTGCGCAACAGGCTGTACTTCAGGATCCACATGCAGTTTGATTTTCGTATCTTTGATGTGTCCTAGTTTACCATCAAAAAGTTCTGTGAAGTTGTCAGCGATGGAACTTGTTGATTGGGCAGATGTGTCCAAATTCAGGCTCGCAGAGAATGCGAACTGTATCAGTCCCAAAGCTTGTGCAGTGTCTGCGCAGATAAGACTATCTGTTTTCTTGTCACTATTGATGACGTAGAATTTTGCATGTGTTCTTTTGCCTTTGTATTCTAGGTCTGTCGAAAAGTATCCATCCACAGGCAAAGGTTTGTCAGAACCGTAGGCCATAATTCTGGGACATGGCTGTTTGAGTTTCAGATTTGTTGGGCATATCGACGTGTGCACAATATTTACTGTCGCACCACTGTCGACAAGAAATGACGTTTCTTTCCCAAACAGTGTGGCATGGACTGCTGGAATTTTGGAATTGTGGGTGACGTGGAAGACTGATTCCTCACTGGAGCTATCGGCTGATCTGTCACAAGTATTCGATACGTTGTTGATCTTCACAGGCTTTTGTTTGGATCTACAAACACGAGAGTAGTGTCCTATCTTCGAACAAGCTCTGCACTGCTTTCCCGCAGCTGGACATCCGTCGGGGTGTGGGAATGGTCCACCACAGTTACGGCATGTTGTATTTTGTCTTGGCGGTCTGGAACTTCCTCTACCTCGCTGAGAAAATCCACCTCTGCCTCTCTGCTGGAAGCCACTCTGTCCCTCACGATTGTTTGTGTGTGAGGACTGACCTCCTCCTCTTCCATGCTTACGACCGGCAGAATTCTTGACGGCATTCACTTTGTGACTGTGAGCCGTTTGTTCAATGTCTGCAGCCCTAGCTTCGGACAGCTCTTGAGATCGTGCTTCCGAAAGTATCTGGTCCAGTGTAAACGAATCCCTAAGCGCTCTTCTCCTCAGTCTAGATGATGTACAACCATGCAGAATTTGTGTCAGAATTTCACTGTCTGCATCGTGAAAATCGCAGTTTATTGCTAACGCACGGAGTCGAGTATGGAAACTGTCAATTGTCTCACCTGTGTTTTGTGTCACATCTCTGAACTTCAGACGTTCGTAGCTGGTATTCTTCTTTGGGGTGAAGTATTCAGTGAAAGATGTCTTGAGCACGTTGTATTCGTTTGGTTCGTCGTCGATGGTTGCGCCGATCCCCTTTTTCTCGTCAGAGAAAGATTCGTAAATTTCGAAGATTTCGTCGCCTCCGTAATGAAGGAGTAGGGCTTTTTTTCGAGCGTCTCTTGTAATGTCCAAAGCACACACGAGATTTTCGAACTTTGACAGCCATTTCCGCCAACGTGTGCCAACGTTTTCATTGTCTTGATAGATGTGAAAATGTTCGAAATTTGGCAGACTTGTCGCCATTTGGATGATATAGACTTGAAAAACGTACTTTACCTCGTCGCCAGTTGTTATGTTTCTCTTGAGAATGACCAGCTAGTGTGTCTGCAGCCCTAACTGAAATTGAAAGTAGATTGTAATATGTAATATGAGTTATTTCCCTTGAATAAAAGGTCACTTCCGGTTCCAGACAAGTGCCACGTTGTTCTGGTTTTATTGTGCGCAAGCCGTACGTTTGTATTTTGAATGTATTAGGCCACTAGCTGGTCATTCTCAAGAGAAACATAACAGTGCATATGCTACCTTTCCCCTCAGTTTAGGAGTCAGACATTAGTGATCTAATTTACATGAGCATCCTGTTCCTACTAGCACAAAAGTGACCTACTCTTTCAGATGGCACAATGGTTTTTAGTGTGCATCCAAGATTTTCTGCATGCATTTGCACCTACGGCCTCAATTATAGTCTCACCCAAAGGATTTTGACATTGTTTTTCTTATGAAACTGGGAAGAGCAAGGCTAGGAAGCCAGATCAACATTTACAATTGTACTGTCACCTTCCTTCATGATGGGTAAATTGCACGTTTACATTTAGATGTCACTTTAAATTAAGATGGTGATATATTTGTATTATATTAACTCTGGATGGAGAAATGAATCCCTTCAAGTGAGCACATTAGTGTTAGTTTAAACAAATCTGAAATATCTGTATGTCACTTTATGAGTTGATGTATAGCCCTGTATTTTAAGCCTAATCTTTTGGTAAAGGTAGCAGGTAAAGGTGTTCCATGACTAATGCAGTCGTTCGGGAGCAAGACGTCAAACTTCTCCTGGGGCCAGCATGTTGAAGGCAGAACTCATCTCTCTCCTTCGCTGCATTACCTATTCTGACCCCGATGAGGGCAGGTACCCATTTATAACTGGGCGACTGTGCTGAAGCCATGGCACGCAAATGGTCACCCATCCATTTCCTAACAACGTTTAACATTGCTGAACCTTATTACGGGAAAGTGACTGCTCCGACCACCAAGCTATCCCGTTTCTTACGGCTCGGGTACAGTCCCCCAGCTGTCAGTGGGTATCCACCCTCTTTAGGAGCAAGGGAGAGGAGATGGGCACCACCTTTAATATGCTGGCCCCTAGAGGAGCCAAGGTCTCAACACCTCCCTGGCTAATGACCACACGTTATGGGATACCTTTACCAATAACCCATGACCTTACTTTTTCTTAATCCTTTAAACAAGACTGTAAACTGAGGCCATGTGTGCAAACACAGGCAAATTACTCTGGCCATATGTATTCAGAAGGGTAGACCACTTTCTGCCCTATAGCAGCAGGTAAAATTGTATGTACACAGGTGTCATGTTTAGACATCATCCCTGAAGTTGAATTGCATCTACCTAAATCAGGAGTGGGGGGGGGAGGTTCAAATACAACAAAATCTTGTCATTGGCAAACCTTTGAGCCCTAGGGAAGCACATTTTAAAAAGAAAAAAAAAAGTTAAATTATTATGTTTAGATGCCTCATCTTGGGTAGTATTTACCCGCATCTACAATCTGTAATCAATTTAAAAGCCCAGGTAAATTATCCAAACTTTTTTTTGTTTTTTGGGGGGTCAACATTAATATTTTAAGTAGTTTTCTGATGTCTGCATATGTCTCAAGATTGTATGCAAATTGTAGCCTATTTATTTCCGATGTCTGTACTCAAATGTATAATTCTGATGTCTGCATTTATACCTATTTGAAGTTGGTATTTAAGTGGAGGCCTACATTTTTGACATTGGTAAACTACATCTATTTGAAGTCAGTTTTCAAAAGCTTGTTATCAATATGCACTTTGTCTGTTAGCTTTTTATGTTTAAGGTCTTTAATTATATTTTACACATCTTATATGTCCACTTTCAAATGATATTTCATAGTCTATATACAGATGCTTATTTCTGATTTTGTTTAACTGTTTTATATTCACTCTTGCTTTCTTATGTCTTTGCTTTTTATTAATATTCAGTTATCTGAATTTAAAGTGTCTGATTTACTTTATGTAAAAACCTCTATTGAAGGGTCTTCTTAACCCTAGTAGCACAGTTCAGACATAGTTTAAAGCTCACTTGCGCTTTCAAAAGTTACCCATTGAATGTTCAGGGCATTGCAGGGCCCCAGATTTATTATTTTTCTGGACCAGTCCCGATTGTCTGGGACTTAAGTGGCAGCTAAGCATTTGTGCCAGAATTTCCTTCAGTGCTTAATGAGTTTTTTGACAAAATTGACTCTGAGGAGGAGTTTTAGGCTGGATTTGGTTGAGTTTAACGATGACAGAGACAATGAGGCAAGTGCTATGGAATACTTTTGAAAAACTTCAGAAAAATATATTGTGATCTGACCAAATCACACAATGCGCTTATTGGCTACTTGGCGATTTCCATGTCATATATTGTTTTTATTTTGACGTAACAAGGCTTCGAAATGACTCGTTGAATCAATGCGATATTTTCATCACCATGACGATCAACACCATCGCTGGACTCCCCCCCTGATAAAAAAATAGCTTTTTCTTTTCAAAACTAATGTCAAGAGCTAGCATTTACCAAATTACATTTCTGCACTACAACAACATTGCATGTCGTGTGAAAATCTTTTTGGGCTGCACACACTTTTTTTCTTTTTTATTATCTTTTACATTACCATAAATACCACATACTGCTCTAAATTTGCACTAACAGCTTGTTACCCAAGCTTTCCAGTGATATACAACTTTTATTATATATCACGAGTAGTTTGACCCTACCCTGCTTCAAAACAACATTGGCTGCTAGTTACCACTGCCCTTAATTCAGCGCTACCAGGGTTAAGTGTCCACATTCAGATAATTTTTTTTCTGGGACCAAATTCAGATTTTAAAAAAAAATTAACTTAGATATCTTAGGTCACATCTTTTCTTTTTATTAATACTTCGTCATCTGAACTTGTCTGATTTGCTTAATGTAGAAACTTTTATTCAAGAGGTCTTAAGAAGCGAATATTTTTACTTTGTATTTTTGATATTTTATGTTTGTATGTACGCCAGTAATTACATGTTGGGAATGATTACTGGCGTCTCTGGTTTTAAATTTCTGCGCTCAAATGCATTTGTGTTGCTCCACCACAAAATGAGTTGCTTAGTACCTGAACCATTATTCTGCTTGGAGCCAGGTAATGCATTTGGGGTCAGGTTGTCGATTTTGATTCATGATAAAAGCTTTTTTCTACCATGTAATGAAATTTCAAGGCATATATTTTTGTTTCCTTTTAAATGTATTTTAAAAATACTCAAGCTCTCACTCCGACCACATATTACAATGCTAAACTGGTTGAGTCCATTTCTCATTTTGTCACATCCTGCAGTTTATCACTTCAATTTGTAATAACTTTTCCTAGAGTCGTCTGGTTTTTGGTCTGTTCTTTTGTTTTGGATACCCTCTTTATCGCAGATTAATAATGTATCAGTAACTAAAAATTGACCTCAGGCACAATGCGACTCATTATGTCTTGGAGCATCACACTTTTACATTATAAATGATCCAAGGATTTGGGATATTTGTACACCCCATTATATGTTTATACTGTTGTTGTTTTTTTTTAATCTATATGTATGAATCTTGGATAGCTGTATTCTAGAAGCCTGTGTTCAGATGTCTGTAATCAGATATCTCTACTTTTGAAGCCTATACTCCAATGTTTCTTCATTCTTTATTTCACGGATAATGGAATGAGCACTGGTGTGCCTTTTACATCAGTCAAAATTTTCTGCAGAGAAATCTGCCCCGACTAAAGGTGGTGGGCAATAAATCACAATCATAATTTATCTTAAAAAAAAATTTAAAAAAACCCCACAAACCATACACTGCCACACCACTCTAGAGGTAGGGCAGGGCAGGGTAAGGGAACGCAGTGGTTAACTGAAGAGTGTTCAAGCTGTGTGTAGGGGTACAGCCACCATTGAGAGCAGACAGACAGACGCCTGTTCCTGGGGATTTTCTCTCTGGAGTTAACCTCAGTGCTGACTCCACTCCCCAAAATCTTTCTGATGAGACTATACACTAAGTCTGCAGATTTTGCGCCCACATTAAAACCTGTTCCATCTTTTAGAAGAGCAGGCCATTATGTGCTGGTATGAAGCGTTAACAAATGTAGAAAACGCACACGCTGGTATATTTCAACATCGTCTCTGAAGTTGGAATGCGGCTAACTTACATGGGGGAAACGCTCAGATACAAAATCTCACCAATGGAGCTCTAAGGACAGAAAAAAAAAAAACATCCTAAAAACCACTTTTCCACTTTTGATATACAGACATCTGGATACAGGCAGCTGAAGAAGAGCAGTAGAATGCAGATGGTTGTGGGGGGTTGGTATAACCCTCACTTTTGATTCTCATGTGGAAAACCTACACGTAGAACTTCTTGATTCTCCATTTCTCACACACACACACACACACACACTCACTCACTCACTCAGGAACACAAAAACCCATGTCAACACAATAACGCATGTCAAACGTGTTTGCATGAACCCCCTGTACAGAAACTTATACACAAAGTTGTTCAACGTTTATATAATGAGCACATCAAGTGCAAGTTGAGGGGGGGGTGTGGTTGTGGTTATAAAGCAAATTTCTTTTATTTCAGCAGTGGGGGTGGGGGAAAGACGGCATAAACAACATTACAATACAGTGCACTACACTACTATACAACACTACAGTGCGCCGCACGTCTACATAACACAACAGTACACTGCACTACACCAGTCCATAACAGCGGCGTTATGAGGGCACGATGTGAACATCAGTTCTTGTGGCCAGTGGCTACCAATGCCTGGGTCTCTTCCATCATGGACACCGCCTGCACACAGAATCATAAGTGACACATGTCAGTCACTGAACTATCCCACCACTGAACTATCCCACCACTGAACTATCCCATCACTGAACTATCCCACCACTGAACTATCCCACCACTGAACTATCACATGAGTAAACCATTTGGAGCAAGTAGGAATAGATGACAAGATCTTAACCCTAGTTGTGCGGCTCCCAGATTATACTGGGAACGTGGGGTCCAGTGTGTCTGGCAGCTCCCGGAATATTCCAGGATGACGTTGGTGATCGTAATTGAAGGCTCACTTTCGCTTTCAAAGGTCACCCAATGAACGTGTGAAGGCCATTGTAGGGCCGTAGAAGAAGGTCATTCTGCAGTCCAAGCAACAAGGATTCTGGATTGGTTTAGAGGTTGGTGGTTGTTTTTTTTGGACCAGCCATGATCACCTGGAAGCAAAATGGCGGGCAAGTGTTTGCGCCCGTATTACTCAAAAGTATCTTGTGAGTTTTTTGACATTATTGACGGCGGTGAGGAGTTTTAGAGGCTGGATTTGGTTGAATTAAAACTATGACAGAAATGATGAGATAAGGGTTGTGGAATATTTTTGAAAAACTTCTGAAAAATGGATGCAATCAGACTGAATCGAGCGGTGCCAAGTTTTGCCTGATGCACTTCTTGGCTACCCGGTGATTTTGATGTCATATATTGTTTTACTTAATTCTAACACAACAAGGCTTCAAAATAACTGTTGTTAAGTCATTTCAATATGCTGCCAAGTACTTGTTACATCACACAAAATCAAGCGAAGGTTGTATTTTCGTCATAGAATGCCGCCACTTCGCACGAAATGAGTGTTCACCACCATGACAATTGTGATGGCGTTGATCATTTTGCTGGACTTTTCCGAGTATTTGACAATGATAAAGCCATGCAAGCTCTTTATTTTTTCAAAACTTATGTCAAGAGACAGTATTTACCGAATCATGACATTTTTGCACCGCACCGCAACAACATATTGTGTTAAAATCAATCTGGGGCTCCGATGTTGCGACAGTGATCGGTAGTGCACGCGCAGTTTTTAAACATTATTTATTTTTAACATTATCATAAACATTACATACTGCTATAAAATTTCGCTCACTTAAAAGCTTATCTAAGCTTTCCATTGATTTACAACTCTACACACTTAGTTTAGTTTTACATATCAATATCAAGGGTTGTTTGACCCCACCCTACTTCAAAACAACAATGGCTGCTGTTAATTCAGCCAGCAGCAGTAGTACTGCTGCCATTATATCAGCACAACCAGGGTTTAAAAAAAAAAAAGTACAAAGTATTCCTTTTCAAAAACCAACAAGAAAATGACTCTTCTCTGAAAATTCTGAATGATGTGTGAGGAGAATCACAGTGAGTTTTGTTACCTTGGTGGGAAATGTCCACACTCCTCGCTTCCCATCCAGTGGTGTAGCAACTTTGGAGCATCAATCAGGATTCCCCTTAGGGGTGTGCTCACCCCCACTCTGCACACACAGATACAAATATCAGAAACATGCATACATCAAACACAGAAACAAGCCTACATCAGAAACACACATCCCAAATATACTTGCATTAGAAATAGGCACTCATCAAGCACATCAAAAACAACAAGAGAACACACACACCTTCACTTCACCTATCTCATCCTTGTAGACAATGGGGGCACCCCTGAAGATCACAAACATATACACATTAAATAAAAAAATAGTATACATCAGAAACACGCATTCATTAAAAATACCAAAGCTACTATACATTAGGAACCAGTATTCTTCAAACACACACAAACAAGTGTACACCAAAAATGTTCACACACAAACAAATTGTAACTTACATGCCAACTTCCATACCTTGTGTCCAGTCTCCTATGCCTATTTTTCCATCTTCAGCCCTCTTGCAGTGCACAGTCTGTCAACAAACACACACATCATCAGCTCTTTGTTTTTATGCTCCAAACACAATTTCACTCATTCACAACAACAAATCATATCATGTGTACAACATTCCAAAGTCTATATAAATATTTTTACATATGTGCAAAAATGAGTTCGAGCTCAACATCATGTCAAAAAGATGAAAAATAAAAAGGATAACTGAGTGAAAGTGTTTAAAGCTTATTAAAATATCAGAAACAACAGGGATCAGTGTATCAGGGCAATACAACCAGGCAACATTACGGCAAAACAGCTGTGACAAGGTCTGCATCATCAAAGAAGTGCACAACAAACATCACACAACAGGCGATGGAATGAACACACACATGCATGCATGCACACGCATGCACACACACGCACGCACATACATGCGCGTGCATGCTCGAACACAGCACTCATAGGCAGGGTGATGAAGGCAAAGGTGGTTTTAGAAGAGTACAGGCAGATTATGAGGGGAAGACCTTCAGTAGAAAATAAAAGTGGTCTGAGGAAGGATTTGTATACTTACATATAACACTTGTATACACCCACATCACTCATGAAAATGCAAAACACACCATAAAAACAATATACAATAGCAAATGCACAGGCAAATTCTTAACTTAATCATAAAAATTACTAACTTTTTCTTTTAAAAACCATGATAAAAAAAAATTGCTTTTCTCTAACAATTCTGAATGATGTGTGAGGAAAATTGCAGTGACTTTTGTACCTTTTTGAAAAAAATATCCACAACTGATGCCTCCTGTCCATTGGTGTAGAAATTGCAACATCCATCCTGCTTCCCTTCAGAGATGTCTTCACCCCCCCCCCCTCTGCACACACAGAAACAGGCATCAGAAACACACTTCTATCAAACACACAGACCAGTACACATCAGAAATATACAAATGTCAAACACACAGAAGCAAGTGTATCTAATGTCACTGAGAGTGAACAGATGTTAAATTGAAGAAACAAGCGTATATCAAAAACAGGATTTCAGCAACCAATCATAAACGAGAAGACATCAGAAACACCTTTATTTCACCTGTATCGTCCTTGTAGACCATGGGGGCACCCCTAAAGATCACAAATATATACACATCAAATACGCAAAGAAGTGTACATCAGAATAAAGCATTCATTAATTACACCAAACCAGGTATACATCAGGAACCCGCATTCTTCAAACACATAGAAAAGTATACACTAAAAAAAAACACACACACAAAGGAAGTGTCACTTACATGCCAACTTCAATTCCTTGTGTCCAGCCTCCTATGCCTATTTCTCCATCTTCAACCTTCTTGCAGTGCAAAGTCTGTCAACAAACACACACATTATCAGCTCTTTGTTTTTATGCTCCAAACACAATTTCATTCATTCACAACAACTTGGCACAAATCATAAAAGGAGTACAACATTTTATGTCTATGACAGTATTCTACCATATGTGCAAAAATGAGTTGCAGCTGAACATTGCGTCAAACAGATGGGGAAAAAAACCCCAGATAACTGTGTGTAAGTGTTTAAACAGTGAAAAAATATTAGGAGAATGAAACAATAAACAAGGGGTGGCCAAATCATGGCAATACAAAACCAAGAGAGGAAATAAATCACACAAAATACTTTATGTATACTACTAAAGTCAAATTCAACTACTTTATTATCTCAAATACACAGAAATTCAGGCTGGTTACAAGCCATACATAAACACAGTAAACATCTTACCATAATATCACAGATATCTATATACACCACAACATAGGGTTCTGAACATCAGCACGCAGCCATCACAATAAAAATAGCACCCACAAATCAGCAATACCTCAGCCAGTTATAAACTCACCCAAGAAAATTCACAAAGACTTCTGAGCGCAATAGTATGCCCACGCATGTACACACTCCCACATGGCTTGCACATATGCCAACTCACACTGGAAAAATTTGCACGCATGCATTTTTATGAAAAAAAAAACAATTTGTTAGAAAATAATATATGCTAAAACATACATCAATTAGCTTTGTACTGTATTTTACTCAGATATTCAACAATGGTATTTAGGAAAAAAACAACAACCACAGAAACACACACACACACACACACACACACACACACACACACACACACACACACACACACACACACACACACACACACACACACAAAGAAAAAGCACTTAACTCTTGGGGCTGAATGGCAGCATCTCCAGCTATTCGGTACACAAGCCCTGTGAACACAGATATTCAACACATGTCAACTCAACACAGATATTGAACACATGTCAACACAGATATTGAACACACATAAATCAAGTCTGTACACACATGTCAATCCCTCTCCCTGTTTCATGTATACTACTACTACTGCTAGTGTAGCACTAGCTCTTGGAAAGGAACAAATCAAAGCCCTTACATCCAAACCATTGACATGCATGCAATCACCGATGAAAAAGATTAACACATCAAATTTACACACTCACACTAACAGACACATGCACACAGAGACACACACACACAAACTAATGGGGGACGGGATAGCATAATGGTCAGAACAGTGCGCAAGTAATTTGATGACCCGAGTTTGACTCCCGTTCGAGGGGATTTTTCCCCTGGAGTTATCATTAGTGCTGACTCCCCTCTCCCAAAAGTCTTTTGGATGAGACTGTAAACAGAGGCCCCATGTGCGAACGCATGCAAAACATCTTGCGCACACGTTAAATCCTGTTCCGCTTTTCGTAAGAGTAGGCCATTGTGTGCCGGTGGGAACAAATGACAATATTTACAGAACTGCATACACATGGGGAGTGAATGAAAAAAAGCACATAAGTGCTTACTCCATTATCCTCGATATAAAAGAAATAAATAAATTAATTAATAAATGCGCGCACATGTGCATACTAAAACACAGCACTCATAGGCAGGGTGATGAAGATCGGGGTGGCTTTTGAAGAGTATGGGCAGATTATGAGGGGGAAGATCTAAGGTAGGAAATAACTGAGGCTTGAGGCTGGATTTGTAGACTTAACGCTTGTGTCCACCAACAACACTCCTGATAATACCAAACAAGCAAAAAACAAACAATATAAACTAGTCAAATGCACAGGCAAATTCTTCACCTAATCATAAAAAAGTACCAAACTATTTCTTTTAACCCTGGTCGTGCGCTTCACGGAATATACCGGGAACGCAGGGTCCAGCGTGTCTGGCGGCTCTCGGAATATTCCGGGATGACGTCAGTGATCGTAATTGAGGGCTCACTTTCGCTTTCAAAGGCCACTCAATGAATGTGAAGGCCATTGTAGGGCCGCAGAAATGGGTGAAGGTCATTTTGCAGTCACAAGCAACAAGGATTCAGATTGGTTTAGAGGTTGTTGGTTTTTCTTTTTGGACCAGCCTCGATCGCCTGGAAGCAAAATGGCGACCAAGTGTTTTGCAAGGTTTTTTCACGATATTGACGGCAGTGAGGAGTTTTAGAGGCTGAATTTGGTTGAATTAAACTATGACAGAGACGATAAGGTAAGGGTT
>CM060332.1:10689660-10697160 GCA_030674155.1 Stramonita haemastoma
TGACCATGGAGATGTAAAAATCCCTCCCCCCCCCCCCCCCCCCCCCCCCCTTCAAGCACAAGCATTTTTGCCCATAAGACAAAAAACAGTAGTTGCTGTCTGATCTTCAAAAAAGCAGAAAAAGAAGAAGAATGTTCATGTTTCTTTAACTCACTGAATGCTGACAAGAATTATGGGATCTAACTTAAATTGATCTCTGGTCTTTGATCTCTTGCATGGTGCATAGCACTGGCAGGTCTGCACTGATGATGACCCTGGAGATCGTAAAAATCCCCCCCCCCCCCCCCCCCCCCTTCAAGCCCAACGTATTTTGGCTCATACAACAGAACACAGTAGTTGTCTGATCGTTCAAAGGAGTAGAAAAAGAAGAAGAAGAAGAAGAATGCAGCAGCTGCCACTACCTAGATCTGAAACCACGTGTATCGTGGACCCAGGGCACTGCAACCAAATCAAGCAGAACACTTTACAGTTACAAACTCACCTTGCATGTATCATCTCCTTGTATGCCACGATTTGCCATAGAATGTAATCCCACAATCTATCCACACCGAAATCAATGGATTAATGCCACTGATCACTCATTAGCATCAAAATCGATAATTACGGCTTTTTCTTCAAGATGGCGGACCAGCGTTCCGGATGTTGCCAAAATTAGGCTGACCAATCAGTGATCTAGGCACATCGCATGCCGGTTCTCAAACGGCGTTCTGATTCTCAGTTTGTCTTTTTACTAGACGAGTGGTGATCTCAATCGGCAAGTGTGTGTGTTCTTCAGTTTAACGTCTATTCACATTAAGTGATTTTAGACACACAAAAAACAACAACACCTGAACAAGAAAAATGGAAAAATAGCTGAAACCAATGCCAGATAACAAAGTTAAAATATAAAGCTAACTTTAACAAACTATAAATACTGAATTATCGGACTACTTATTAGTGCTAACACAATGTCCAACAAAGTATGTGTGTGTGTGTGTGTGTGTGTGTGTGTGTGTGTGTGTGTGTGTGTGTGTGTGTGTGTGTGTGTGTAAATGCAAGTATGCATACCTGTGCTTGAGTATACATGCTTGCCTACTCTGTGTGTAGTTTTCTTCAATTTAACCTCTCTTCACTCATAGTGATATTAGACAAGAAACAAAAGTAGAATAAAATTAATTGTGTCACTTGTGTGCGTGAGTGTATATGTCACATGTGCGAGTGTGTGAGTATGTATGTCAGTGTACGTGCCTACATTTGGATATGAGCAAGTATGTATGAACGTGCGTGCGTGCGTGCGTGCGTGCGTGCGTGCGTGCGTGTGTGTGTGTGTGTGTTTTAAATGCAAGTATGCATAGTGTGCTTGAGTATACATGCTTGCATACTCTGTGTGTGTGTGCCTGTTGTGTGTGTGTGTGTGTGTGTGTGTGTGTGTGTGTGTGTGTGTGTGTGTGTGTGCGTGCGTGTGTGTGCGTGTGTGTGTGTGGGTGGTGAGTTTAAATGTTTGTATGCATGTGTGTGCTTGAGTATAATTATTAGGAATGCATATGTGTGTACCTTTGGGTGCAAGAGACACTGACACTGACAGTTTTATTATCCATACAGCACATACAGCATTACATTTACAGAGAGAGAGAGAGAGAGAGAGGAGAGGAGAGAGAGAGAGAGAGAGAGAGAGAGAGAGAGAGAGAGAGAGAGAGAGAGAGAGAGAGAGAGAGAGAGACTTCAGACTTCAGAGTTCAGAGTTCAGACTTTTACTGTACATGGGCCTTAGGCCACAAAACAAAAGAATGGTGGGTGTAGAGTGTGGGCATATGACATGGGTATTATAAATACATTACCGTCAGCATATGTGTATACGAAATAATATAAAAGCAATGATTAGACACGAAAGTTATATAATCCATATCTGAAATGTTCATCACAAAGTAATTAACGTATGTCACAATCAACCCTGATTTAAATGTAGATCAAATTCTATAGAGTTATCTTATTTCTTCTGTTGATTGCATGAAAAATAAATTGTGATGAATTATATCTATCAGCAGGTATTGTAGCTTTGAGTAGCACATGTAAAGGAAGTCTTTTAGAATCTTTAAGAAACCTTTCCCTCAAATCTTCATAGACAGGACAATGCAACAAAAAATGTTCTTTATTCTCTATTTGGCCTTTACATACAGGACATTGCTTAGCTTCGTTTAAACTATTATACCTCTGTGTACTATTGTTCAATGGCAAAACAATGAAACGCACTTGTGTAACTGCAACGCGGAAACAATATATATCTATGTCACTAATATACTTCTCTTTTTCAAAAATAGTCTTAAAGTTTCTATAACCATCAACTTCAAGTCGCATAGAGAGATGAACAATATTTATAGTTATTAAAGCTGTTAAGCCATTGTGCACTGCATCACATAAAACAATGCCCTGCATGACGCAATTTACAGTGCCACAGAATCTAGCACAATGTTGTTTTTTGTTCTTTACAAACATTAGCTATTCCATAGAGTCAGACTGTCACGGAAAACAGCCTTCATCTGTTTCAGTGTTTGTCACAGGAATGACTAGTTCCACCAACTTCCAATTTTGTGGAGTGTATGGGGTTTTTTGTTGTTTTTTTTTCATTCTTTTATCTTGATGATAATGGAATAAGAATTTGTGTCCGTTTTTGTTTACCTCCAGTCCCTGTGTGTATGTAGCTAAAATTGTACATTTTTTTCATACCTTCCCACGCACAATGGCCTACTCTTCCGAAAAGTGGAACGAGTTTTAACGTGCGCATTAGATGTTCTGCGTGTGCTTCATCCGAAGGACTTTTGGGGGACTTGGAGAGGAGGAATTGGGGTAGGCTGTGTGTGTCTTCCCTTTTGAAAGCTGGACAGTTTGGCAAGTTCTTCGGCAGCACGCTGTCTTGCTTTTGCTTGATGAACCAGTATACATGTGCACTCTCACCATCCAGAGAGAGAGAATACAAAATGGGAATTTTTTTTATCCAGGAAGGCCATTGGCCCATTCTGAAGGGCCTGTACAATATCGTTATAATTATCAAAATGAATGACAATCATTTTACAGTAGTTTCATTGGAGCATGACAACACAAGACGTAAATGCACACAAATTCCGGTAATATTTTTCTGCATATATTCTTCCCAAACAGCATATGCTGGACATAAAAATATGAAGTGAATTTCATCCTTCTTATCAGACTTACACAATGGACATAACAACTGACTTGTATTAGATCTAGTTGTTTAACTAAATCTTACTGAATCAATCAATATAGATAAAACACCGAATCTGAATTTAGTTAAAGCATTTCTTACAAATGTATTCATGTTTATTTTCAAGTATGACTCCAATAAGTGATTGTGCTTCAGTAGAGCATATGATTGAAATCTTTCACTGGTTTGAAAGTGGTTATTCCATTCTTGTCATCTGCAATCTGCAATTCTCTGAAAGCTTTGATGAATGCCCATATATAGATTCTACTCCTTGGTTATCCCAAACAAAATAAAACCCAGATCTGTGTAACATTGTCCTTACTTGTGTGGCCCAGGTTAGTTTTCCCAGAGAGAGAGAAGAGAGAGAGAGAGAGAGAGAGAGAGAGAGAGAGAGAGAGAGAGAGAGGAGAGAGAGAGAGAGAAGAGAGAGAGATTAATTGATTGATTGATTGATTGATTTTTTATATCGAGGATAATGGAATAAGCACTCTTGTGCTTTTTCATCCAGTCCCCGTGTGTATGCAGTTTTGTAAATGTCACCTGTTCCCACCAGCACACGATGGCCTACTCTTACGAAAAGCGGAACAGGATTTAACGTGTGTGCAAGATGTTGGCGTGGGTTCGCACACCGGGCCTCGGTTTAAAGTCTCATCGGAAGGACTTTTGGGGAGATGGGAGTCAGCACTGAGAGTCAGAGACAGACAGACAGGCAGAGACAGAGAGAAGACAGACAGACAGAGAGCTAGAGACAGACAGACACAGAGAGAGAGTGTGTGTGTGCGTATGTGAGAGAGAGAGAGAGAGAGAGAAGAGAGAGAGAGAGAGAGAGGAGGGAGAGAGAGAGAGAAGAGAGAGGAGAGAGAGAGAGAGAGAGAGAGAGAGAGAGAGAGTGTGTTAAAAGTTTTGCCTTCCAGTTAGGTAGTTGCTAATTTTTTTTTTTTTTTTTTTTTTTTTTTTTTTTTAACTGCTAGGGCTTCTGGCACGTGAATTTTTCCATGCATCACGTGCTATCACGATGTTGGCAGCCGACACAGTGGCTTCTTCTTGGTGGATGGCTCAGACAGCCGCTGTTGTTATGGGTCATATGCCCGAAAATGGAAAATGCGTTGTGCTGCTTTGAAGCCCCTGGCAAGTCAAGCCCAGGACATCGGACTTCAGCCAGGGAGAGAAAATCTTTAAGTCTTGCTTGGAAAAAAAGGCAGGAAAATGGACCAAGAAGGCAGAAAATAGACGAGGAGGTGACAAGAAGAAAAGGAGCAAGGCAGAAACAATGAGAGGGATAGAAAAGAGGGAATTCATAGGACAGAATTTCCTGAATGTGGGGACGCTGTTTATACTGACGATTCCCCCACCCCACCCTCACCCCAGGCATCCCCACTGGGATACACAGAGGCTGAACATCATCACAGTGCAAATTCCATTTGATACACAGAGGCTGAATACCATCACAGTGCAATGGACCTGGCTGGCATGGCTGTACCAGACATTACCAGGAGGAAAAGGACTGGGACAAATATTCAGGTAAGATTCCAGATGCAGGCTTCGATATATATGTTGATCCGTCGTCTTCAACGATGACCTCCAAAACAGCAGAGGAGGCAGCTGATGTTTCGGAAATTGGGCAGAAATTTGATTTTAGTGGAAATGCTTTGCCCACAGTACATCCCCACACTGGGCCATGTGGGCATAGGGATAGTTAGCGTTGGAGATGTTCTCCTAAGGCAAACTAGCCCCCAGGGCTGCAGCACATAAGGACTGTGCAAGTCAAGCCTCCTAGTAAGAGAGTCATAGCCGATCACTAAAGACTAAGCTGTAATTTGTGTAAAGTGGAATTCCATGAGCAGGAAAGGCACTGGTCATACAACCTCCTCCGTAGTTGCTGGGACTGTGGGTAGAAATAGCATTCCCACCTACTGGAAATTTTGTGCTAGGAATTCCCCCTTTTCTATCCCTCTCTTTGTTTCTTCCTTGTTCTATTTCTTCTTGCCACCTCCATCTTGTTTATTCTCTGCCTTCTTGGTCCACTTTCCTGCTTTTATTTCAGATAGAAATAAACGATAACAATTCTCTCCTGTGCCTTTGTTCTGATGGCTGGGCCTGACTTACAAAAGTAATAGGTCGGAGGAGGGATGTCATTGCTGACAGTTTTTTCAATGCTAACAGCAATGAATGCCAACTACATTTTTGGCGTTTTGTTCGTGGTTTTGTTGTTTGTCAGTTTGTCTTTTGAGGGGCTTCGTTTGATTTGTTTAAACTGTTTTGTTTTCTTTTCTTTTCTTTTTTTTTCTTTATATATACACAGCATGAAGTCAAAAGCATCGGTAATCATTGTAACCTGATAATTGATATGTTGTTTAACATTTTATGGGTTTTTCTAAATTAAAAAAATCTAAATGTGTGCACACATGTGAGTGCTTACATGCTTGCATGGGCGTGCGTGCTTGCGTGAGCGTGCGTGCGTGCGTGCGTACGTGCGTGCGTGCGTGCGTGTGTGTGTGTGTGTGTGTGTGTGAAAGAGAGACAGAGACAGAGAGTACATTTTTTTTGGTTGGCTTTTTGCTTGTAGGTATCATTTTTAAGGTTGCCGTAATCATGTTAGTATAATTTGATCAATTAAATTATTTTTTTATTCCTAGACTGATGGTTTGATGAAAAAAAATCCATACTTACTCAATGTCCATCTGGAAATGAAAATTTGACTTTCACTTTGTCAGACGCCTTACCAGCAGCCGCAACATTTTCGCTCACATGACAAACAACAATAGTTACTCTCTCAGCTTCATAAAAAAGTAGAAAATCTTTTCCCCGCCATTATCTGGGTTTGTGTTTTCATTTGTGGATGATATCTATACGCAATGTACTAAGCAGTGTATCACAACAAATAACTATTTTCCAGTTAGCAAATCCACGCATGATGCTCTCTATGCAATCAAATATATCTGATATCATATATAGTTTTGGCATCAACCTGAAAACCTATACACTATAATATATTGTATAACCATTACGGCATCAGTGCTACACACAGGAAAATCATCATCATCATCATCATCATCATCATCATCATCATCATCATCATCTCTCTCTCTCTCTCTCTCTCTCTCTCTCTCTCTCTCTCTCTTCCTCTCTCTCTCTCTCTCTCTCTCTCTCTCTCCTTCCGTCTCTAACCCCCCATCTCTCTCACAGTCGCAGGGTCTTCCTCTTTTACTATTTTTCAACAGCCACCATCATCTCGACCACCCTACCTAAACCTGTTGTGTGCGTGCATGCATGCGCGCGCGTGCGTACGTGTGCGTGATTGTGTGTGCGCGCGCGCGCGCGTGTAGGAGTGTGTTTACGTGGGTGAGAGCGTCTTGTCACTGTACACTAGGCCCTATCAGGTCCCAAGCAATCTGCCAACTTCTGCAATTAGATGCTGTGTATGTGCACGTGTGTGAGTATGTGTGTGTGTGTGCGTGTGCGTGTGCGTGTGTGCGTGCGTGCGTGTGCGTGTGTGTGTGTGTGTGTGTTGGTTTTAACGTCTGTCCACTAAAAGTGTAGTTGTTGTTGAAAAACAAACCCAGCATTATTTCATATAACTAACACATATACTACCAAAAAAAAAGTGTTGTTGTTGTTGAAAAACAAAACCAGCATCATTTCATATAACTAACACGCATAAGCTACTACAAAAAAAGATAAAAAGTGAAATGCAAAATACCCAAAAGCAAACCAAACAACAACACATACACGCACGCACGCACAACACATACGCATGCACGCACGCACACACGCACGCACACACGCACGCACGCACACGCCCGCCCGCCCGTACGCGCGCAGTCGCGCACACACACACACACACACACACACACACACACACACACACACACACACACACACACACCACACACACACACACACACACACACACACACAAACACACACACACACACACACACACACGGGACGGGCCAGTATGGTGGTCACAGTATGGTTCGAATCTCGTTCATGAGGATTTTTCCTCTGGAGTTAGCATCAGAGCCGACTCCACTCGCCCCAAAAGTCCTTCGGAGGAGACTATAAACCGACGCCCCGTGTGCGAAC
The DNA here is from genome assembly GCA_030674155.1 of Stramonita haemastoma. Lineage (NCBI taxonomy): Eukaryota > Metazoa > Mollusca > Gastropoda > Neogastropoda > Muricidae > Stramonita > Stramonita haemastoma. The sequence goes on from CM060332.1 coordinate 10,696,946, forward strand.
GTACGCAGAACACCTTACGCACACGTTCAAACCCATTCCGCTTTTCCAAAGAGTACGCCATTGTGTGCCGGTGGGAACGGATGACAAAATTCACAAAACTGCATACACACGGGGACTAGATGCTAAAAAGAGCACTGATTCCATTATTCTCGAAATAAAATAATTTAAATCACCCCCACCCACCCACACTTAGTGACACACAGACACACACAAAC
>CM060332.1:10699660-10702160 GCA_030674155.1 Stramonita haemastoma
TTGTGTGTGTGTGTGTGTTATTATTCTTTTTTTAATCGAGGATAATGGAATAAGTGCTTTTTTCATCCAGTCCCCGTGTGCATGCAGTTGTGTAAATATTGTCATCTGTTCCCACGGGCACACAATGGCCTACTCTTACGAAAAGCGAAACAGGAGTTAAGTGTGTGCAAGATGTTCTCTGTGTGTCTGTGTGTGTGCGCGCGCGCGTGTGCCTGCGTGTGTGCACGCACGCGTTGTGGGGGGGGGGGGGAAGGGGACAGTGAAAGTGATTGTGAAGGTGTTGGTGGTTGTGTATGACTACTATTCTATATTGTGAGGAGGGGGATAGGGAGAGAGCAAGGAGGGAGGGAGAGAAGGGGGTGAGGAGAAGAGGAAAGGGAGAGAGAGGGGCAAGAGAGGCCAGAGAGAGGAAGAGAGAGACGAGGGGGAGGGGAATGAGAGATTGATTTGATTTGATTTATTCTTTTATATCGAGGATAATGGGATAAGCACTCTTGTGCTTTTTTTACATCCAGTCCCGTGTGTATGCAGTTTTGTAAATGTCATCTGTTCCCACCGGCACACGATGGCCTACTCTTACGAAAAGCGGGACAGGATTTAACGTGTGCGCAAGATGTTCTGCGTGCGTTCGCACAGGGGCCTCGGTTTATAGTCTCATCCGAAGGACTTGTGGGGAGAGTGGAGTCAGGGAAGAGAGAGAATGAGGAGGAAGAGAGGAGGTGGGGAGAGAGGGTGGAGGAGAGATTTATTCATCTATTTTGTTTTTTGTATTTAATTCATTCTAGATCTATTACTTCGAGGATAATAGAATATGCACTCATGCGCTTGTATACATCCAGTCTCCGTGTGTATGCAGTTTATTAAATTTTGTCATCTTCCCACGTGCACACAATGGCCTACTCTTCCGGAATGGGTTTTATGTGTGGGCGCAAGATATTTTGCCAACGTTCCACAAGGACCTCGGTTTAAAGTATCATCCAAGAACTCTTCTTGGGGTGTGAGTCTCTACTGATGCACGCACACGCACGCACGCACGCACGCACGCACATTTTATTTACATTTTATGTAACCCAAGCTCTCAATCTCTCCGCCCCGTACATAAAAGAAATTTAGGTTCGACTCTTCCATACAAAAGAAAAAAGACAAAATTAGAAATGGCCGCTCCAAAGATTTATTGATGCTAAAACCTCTGAAAATTGTATTGTATTATTAATCGTTTATTGCGACTGAAAAATCTACACTTGCTTGCTATAATATATGTGGAAGGGGAAAGGAGGAGAAAAGTTGTTTTTGTTTTTGTTAAAAAAATTATTTATAAACAGGATAGGGTATAGGTGATGTATGTAAACATGTGTACATTCTGCAAATTCAAAAGGAGAAAACCAGACCACTGATCTGATGACTAGATTGAAGACATTTTTTCATGCATTTTTTCTTACCCAGTTCGATAGTTTCAGTATAAACGGTTTTTTGAATTTATTTTATTACTTTTATTAATGGGACTATTAGCACTATTACATTTATATGACTTTGGTTAGTGGTTAAAGCCTTTCTTTTTTTCTTTTTTTGGTTTTGTTTTGTTTTTTGTGGTTTTTTGTTTGTCTTCCTATGTGTAGGGATTTTTATTTATTAGTATAATCATAAATCATTATTATAATTCTTCTGTTTGCTGTTTGTGTTTTCCCCCTTCCTCCTTGACACCCCCTCCCCATCCCCATCCCCTTTTTTGTTTTTGTTTATTTTGTTTGTTTGAGTTTTTGTTGTTTTTGTTTGTTTGTTTTTTGTTTGTTTGTATGTTTGTTAGTGTTTATGTTGTTTCCTCTCAGTGGTGACGGGTATTATCATATGGTATTGTTGCGTTTTGTTGTTTTTTCTCTTTTCTTCCTTCTAATATATAAAGTATGAACTGAAGTATGGAGATATTGTAATATGACATAAATTTATTATTGACATTTCAAGGATTCTTTTTTTTAAGTCTTAAATAATGGTATTGGTGACATTGTAACTGATATAAGCTGTTTGTTTGACACTATATGATTTTTAAAACTTTAATTGTGTGCATGCGCGTACATGCATACGTCCTGTGTGGACGAGTGCGCCAACCATGTGTATACGTGTGTGTGTGTGTGTGTGTGTGTGTGTGTGTGTGTGTGTGTGTGTGTGTGTGTGTGTGTGTGTGTGTGTGTGTGGTGGTGTGTGTTTTGAGTGAGGATTTTTTGGTTGTTTTTGTTGTTATTGTTGTTGCTTGTATTATCTATAGACATATTTTATTTTTAAGGCTGTTGAAATCATGTTTGTTAATTAATGTTGGTGAAATGTTTTTGTTGTTTTTGTTTTGTTTTGTTTTTTTCCTTTTTTTTGCTTGTTTGTTTGTTAGGGTTTTTCTGCTTTTGTTTTTTGTTTGTTTGTTTTTTCTTTAGATAGATGGCTTGATGAAAAAAGCAAATCAATGCTTATTCAAGGTAGCCTACCATCTGGAAATAAAAATTTGATTTGATTT
>CM060332.1:10709660-10741079 GCA_030674155.1 Stramonita haemastoma
AGAGGGTCTCCCAGAACCAAGTCCATTGGAGGAGTGTTGTTGAAACCCTATGTTCCCAAGGGAATTCACAGGCATAAGTCAAGTAAGTCAGTATTACCATGTGTGTGCGTGTGTGTGCGGGCCTGCCCGCGCGCACGTGTGTGTGTATGTGTGTGTATTTGTGTGTGTATGTGTGTGTGTGTGTGTGTGTGTGTGTGTGTGTGTGTGTGTGTGTGTGTGCGCGTGGGAGAGAGAGAGAGAGAGAAGAGAGAGAGAGAGAGAGAGAGGGTATGTGCATGATTGAGTGGTATGTATACATGTATGCATGCCTGCGCGCGCGTGCGTGTGTGTGCGCGCGCGCACGCCCGCGTGCGTGTGTGTGTGTGTGTGTGTGTGTTTGTGTGTGTGTGCTTGCGTAGTGCATGCGTGAATGCGTGAAAGCCTGTGATACAGACTGACACTCAAACTTCAAAACAATATTGACAGATTGATTACTTGGACTCAGTTAAATCATATGTCCTTAAATGCACAAAAAATCTAAGTGTATGTACGTAGGCTTACTAAGAAGACGAAAGAGACAAAAAATGAAAAAAAAATTCCAACCTCTGTTGATAGATCAAAAAGTTATAGAAGAAATTGACTCACAAAATTTTGGGTTTAATTATTGACAAAAATATTACTTGGACTGACCACGTGATGGCACTAGGAAAACGTCTTGCTAACAAAGTACTTTTTTGTCTTTATTTTTTTTGTTTTGAGATCAGATTTTCAGAATTTCCTGTCATCAGCTACGATGTGATAGAATCACAAATGTAGCCTCGGAAGTGCTGAATAGGAAATCTTTGTTTTCCTACTCCTATTGTGATGGACATGAATGATTGAGCATGCATTATTCCTCTCTCCTCTCTCTCTCTCCTCTCTCTCTCTCTCTCTCTCTCTCTCTCTCTCTCTCTCTCTCTCTCTCTCTCTCTCTCTCTCTCTCTCTCCTCCTTCTCTTCTTCTTCTTCTTCTTCTTCTTCTTCTTCTTCTTCTTCTTCTTCTTAACTCTTCTTCTTCTTTGCAATTCTTCTTCGCGATTCTTTTTCTTCTTCGCAATTCTTCTTCATCGCATTTTTCTTTGTATTCTTATTCTTCTTCGCATTCATCTTCTTCGCAATTCTTCTTTGCGATTCTTCTTCTTCCTCACAATTCTTCTTCTTCTTCTTCTTCTTCTTCTTCTTCTTCTTCTTCTTCTTCTTCTTCTTCTTCTTCGCAATTCTTCTTCGAGATTCTTCTTCTTCGCAATTCATCATCATCATCATCATCATCATCATCATCATCATCTTCTTCTTCTTCTTCTTCGCAATTCTTCTTCTTCTTCTTCTTCTTCTTCTTCTTCTTCTTCTTCTTCTTCTTCTTCTTCTTCTCAATTCTTCGCAATTCTTCTTCTTCGCAATTCTTTGCATTCTTTTTCACAATTCTTCTTCTTTTTCTTCGCAATTTCTTCTTCTCTTCTTCTTCTTCTTCTTCTTCTTCTTCTTCTTCTTCTTCTTCGCAATTCTTCTTCTTCTTTTTCTTCTTCTTCTTCTTCTTGTTGTTCTTCTTCCCCTTCGCAATTCTTCTTCTTCACAATTCTTCTCCTTCGCAGTTCTTCGCAATTCTTCTTCTTCACAATTCTTCATCGCAATTCTTCTTCCTCTTTATATTTCTTCTTCTTCTTCTTCTTCTTCTTCTTCTTCTTCTTCTTCTTCTTCTTCTTCTTCTTCTTCGCAATTCTTCTTCGCAATTCTTCTTCTTCTCCTTCGGAATTCTTCTTCTTCTTCTTCGCAATTCTTCTTCTTCTTCTTCTTCTTCTTCTTCTTCTTCTTCTTCTTCTTCTTCTTCTTCTTCTTCTTTCTTCTTCTTCTTCGCAATTCTTCTTCTTCTTCTTCGCAATTCTTCTTCTTCTTCTTCGCAATTCTTCTTCTTCTTCTTCGCAATTCTTCTTCTTCTTCGCAATTCTTCTTCTTCTTCGCAATTCTTCTTCTTCTTCTTCTTCTTCTTCTTCTTCTTCTTCTTCTTCTTCGCAATTCTTCTTCTTCTTCGCAATTCTTTTCTTCTTCTTCGCAATTCTTCTTCTTCATCGCAATTCTTCTTCTTCTTCTTCGCATTCTTCTTCTTCTCCGCGATTCTTCTACTTCTTCTTCTTCATCGCAATTCTTCTTCTTCTTCTTCTTCTTCTTCATCGCAATTCTTCTTCATCGCAATTCTTCTTCTTCTTCTTCTTCTTCTTCTTCTTCTTCTTCTTCTTCTTCTTCTTCTTCTTCTTCATCGCAATTCTTCTTCTTCTTCTTCTTCTTCATCACAATTCTTCTTCTTCTTCGCAATTCTTTTCTTCGCAATTCTTCTTCTTTTTCTTCGCAATTCTTCTTCTTCTTCTTCTTCTTTCTTCTTCTTCTTCTTCTTCTTCTTCTTCTTCTTCTTCGCAGTTCTACTTCTTCTTCGCAATTCTACTTCTTCTTCGCAATTCTTCTTCTTCGCAACTCTTCTTCGCAACTCTTCTTCAACTTCTACAGTCAGTACAGGCATTGACATCAGGGCTGCATTGCTTTTCTTGCTCTCATCCACAAGAATCCCCCCCCCCCCCCCCCCCCCCAACAACAAAAAAATTGACACGAAGTAGCCAGAGAGGGCAGATTTGAGAGAGACAAGGCAAGGCAAGGCAAGGCAAAGTCTTTTATTCGAGGATAATAGATAAGCACTCGTGTGCTTTTTTACATCCAGTCCCCGCCCTTTTCAGGGATAACATCAAGATAAAAAGATAGCCTCAACTAAACAACAATTATAGTGATTCAAATACCAAGAGCAAGAACCATACCAAGTATCAAACAACAGGTAAGACATAAGACAGAGATACAATATTAAGGTAGTGTTATAAAAAGGCACTCATTCAGAAACGAACATAGAAATAAGAATCAATGATGACTCTGATTTGAATAAAAAACAAACAAAAAAAACAACAACAACTACAAACAAACAAAACAAAACAAAAACAAAAAAGGCACAATAATTAAAGATCAAACATGAGAACATGGTGACGTTAAATGACTGAAAACATCAATCCACCACCATCTATCATCAAAATAAGTCCCATAAAACATAAGATTTTGATAAAAGGGGAGAAAGAACAACAACAGGTAAGAAATAAGACAGAGATACAATATTAAAGGTAATGTTATAAAAAGGCACTCATTCAGAAACGAAATATGAAGTAAGAATCAATGATGACTTTGATTTGAATAAGGAAACCAAACAAAAACAAGACAAAGCAACAAAACAAAACAAACAAACAAACAAACAAAAACCCACCTAAAAACAACAACAACAACAACAAAAATCAACTACATTCAGCACGTGATTATTAAATAGTACAAAATGTGAATAAAGTATTTCTCAATATGGATGGTAACATGTTGAGACAACAGGTAAGAGAGAGAGAGAGAGAGAGAGAGAGAGAGAGAGAGAGAGAGAGAGAGAGAGAGAGAGAGAGAGAGAGAGAGAGAGAGAGAGAGAGAGAGAGAGAGAGAGAGATTTCATTTCATTTCATTTCATTTTATATCGAGGATAATGGAATAAGCACTCTTGTGCTTTTTTACATCCAGTCCCCGTGTGTATGCAGTTTTGTGTAAATGCATTTGTTCCCACCGGCACACGATGGCCTACTCTTACGAAAAGCGGAACAGGATTTAACGTGTGCCAAGATGTTCTGCGTGCGTTTGCACACGGCCTCGGTTTAAAGTCTCATCCGAAGGACTGAGAGAGAGAGAGAGGAGAGAGAGGAGAGAGAGAAGAGAGAGAGAGAGAGAGAGAGAGAGAGAGAGAGAGAGAGAGAGACAGACAGACAGACAGACAGACAGACAGACAGAGAAAGCGAGAGAGAAAGAGAGAGAAAGAGAGAGAGAAAGAGAGATCAAATCAAATCAAATCTTTTTTTTTCAAATCAAAATTTTATTTCCAGATGGTACATCCAGTAAGCGATCAATTTTTTTTTTTCATCAAGCCATCTATCTAGCAAAACAACAACACAAAACCCCACAACCAAAACAAAATACATGCGAGCACGGGTGGGCGCGCGCGTGTGCGTGCGTGCGTGTGTGCTTGCGTGCGTGCGTGCGCGCCCGCGCGTGCGTGCGTGCGTGCGTGTGTGCTTGCGTGCGTGCGTGCGCGCCCGCGCATGTGTGTGTGTGTGTGTGTGTGTGTGTGTGTGTGTGTGTGTGTGTGTGAAGTCAAGTCAAGTCAAGTGAAAATCTAATTTCTAGATCTAGTAGATGTTACATGGAGTAAGCAATAAATTTGCTTTTTTTCATCAAGACATCTATCTAGCAATGTGTGTGTGTGTGTTTGTGCGCGCGCACTCGCGCATGTGTGTGTGTGTGTGTGTGTGTGGTGTGTGTGTGTGTGTGTAAGCGGCAAAAGCGAGTGTGTGTGTGGGTGCGTGCATGTGTGTGTGCGCCAGCGCGCTCGTGTGTGTGTGTGTTTTGTGTGTGCATGCGCTGGTGTGCTATTGTTTTCCCTTAATGGGTCATAGGAAACAAGCACAAAACATGAAGATGTGTTCTGTTGGGTTGCTTTCAACAGAGAAAGAGGCCAGCAACACTATTCTTCGAGTATAACATAATGGTGTGTAGTCCCTGAATTGAAAACTGTCTGAACCTCGGATTCCGGGGTAACCTTCGTGGGAAAGTGTTGTGTGACGAATACTCTTGATCAGGAACGTTAGGGCAGAGACAGAGACACGTAATTGAAAACCAATTTTTGTCAGCGAAAAACCCGGAAAATCCAAAACAGTGTCTGCTATCAACAGGGTCTCCATTCATCTCTGGTCAGGTCGTCTGCTATCATTCAGATACTAGGCCTAGCCTAGGCCTAGTCTCCCTTAGGGTCTACTACGCATGCGCGTGGCGGCACGTCTTTCAAAACAAACATGGCGGAAAGTGAAACTAGCTCTTCTGACAAAATTGACACGTTCACAAGCAAAGAAAGACGAGAAGTAAACACAAAACTACGCTAGCAGGCCAGTATGAGGTACTATTGTGGATAAAGATACACAAACAGATTGTTGATTGTTGGTTTTGCCAAGTAAGGTTGGAAATCTGCACTATGTCTGTCGCATTGGTTAGGCTAGTGAAATATCTTTCATTGGCAAGGCATTCATTGGCAAGTTGTGTCCAAAAGTAGTAACAGGTCGGAAAATAACAAACCACGGCACTTACGTCTTAAAAGTGCTGATTTCTTAGTTGATTGTTAAAAGTAAAACGTCATTGTGACTGGTTCTGAAGTTATGTGGCATAGAAAACTTGTCTCAACTCTGCTGCTGTAGGCCTACTGGACAGCAGCAAAGCATACTCGTACACAGGGCTTGTTTTCTGGTTATGCAAAATGTCACGGTGATTCCACTCGGAAATCAGATGAATTTTTAATCTGCTCAAGGCATTCTAGGTGCATTTACACATGGGACCTCAGTTTAAAGTCTCATGGAACAACACACACACACACACACACACACACACACACACACACACACACACACACACACACACACACCCCCTGTGGTGTGTGTGTGTGTGTGTGTGTGTGTGTGTGTGTGTGTGTGTGTGTGCACTCTTGTGATCACTCCCTCTCTTTCTTTGTTTTGACATTTCATAACTTTTTTGGTTCTTGTCTTTTTTTGTTTTATCAGTATTTTTTTTCTTTCTTTGATGATAATGAACTCTCTCTCTCTCTCTCTCTCTCTCTCTCTCTCTCTCTCTCTCTCTCTCTCTCTCTCTCTCTCTCTGTCCGAGATGATATCTTAAATAGCAATATATCTTTATATGTAACACAGGCTCTAGAAAAACACAAGCAGACTATGAACCAAACAGATTCTATAAGTAATAACTAAAAATATTTGTTGATATTTGTCTGGATTTCTAGTTATTATTCATGTCTTCTTTTCTGTCCATCCATTATTAACATGACATTTATAACTAGCCCCCTTTGACTGATGGGCTTGTAGCTTTTGTCGAATAAAATTCGTTCATTCGTTCATTCATTCATTCATTCATTCATTCATTCTCTCTCTCTCTGGAAAAAAAACCCCTGATAATTTATTACTGACAAATAGGGTACTGAGCAACGGCCTTTTGTCCCAGTCTCAGAGACAAGTCTTCTGTTCACAAATAAAGAAACACATTGTAATCTCCTGATCAAGACATCAGACTATCCATTTCACCCTGAAGAGGTCAGTGACTCAGTGACTCACTCAGGATGGTGTGTTTGCAGGATGGACAGACAGATAGACAGCTGCAGAGTGACCAGCTCAGTTACAGTCGATATTGGTGGCTGCACAGGTCAGTAACTTAAGTCATTGCTGTGCCTCCTGGCAAGTACCAGCAAGGTATGTGTGATTTGGCGTCTGTTGAAACTTCTGTCTGTCTCTGTTGGTGTGTGTGTGTGTGTGTGTGTGTGTGTGTGTGTGTGTGTGTGTGTGTGTGTGTGTGTGTGTGTGTGTGAAAATCTTTTATTTCAAGGGAAATAGAAAAAGCACATGCTCCCCTTTTTTTTTTCTTTTACACCCAGTCCCTGTGTGTATAAGTTTGATATATTTTGTCATCCGTTCCCACCAGCACACAACAGCGTACTCTTTCAAAAGGAGGAATAGGTTTTAATGTGCGCAAGATGTCCTCCATGTATCTGTGCATGGGACTCCAGTTTATACTATAGTCTCTTCTGAAGAACTTTTAGGGAGTGGAGTTGGCACTGATGTTAACTCCAGAAAAAAAATCCCTTGAAAAGGATTTTAACCTGTCAACAGATCACAAGTGCAATGTGCATCGCTCTTAGTCTAACCAACCAGGCTTGCTGTCCTCTGTGTGTGTGTATACATGTATGTGTGTATGTTTATTTATATTTATATTTTTTTATATCAAGGATAGTAGAATAAGCACTCATGTGCTTTTTTACATCCAGTCCCAGCGTGTATGCAGTTTTGTAAATATTGTCATCTGTTCCCACCGGCACACGGTGGCCTACTCTTACGAAAAGCGGAACAGGATTTAACATGTGTGCAAGATGTTCTCTTTGCACACTGGCCGCAGTTTATAGTCTCATCTGAAGGACTTTTGGGGGAATGGAGTCAGCACTCATGTTAACTCCAGAGGAAGAAATCCCCTCGATTGTGTGCGTGTGTGTGTGTGTGTGTGTGTGTGTGTGTGTGTGTGTGTGTGTGTGTGTGTGTGTGGTGTGTCTGTGTGTCTGTGTGTCTGTGTGTGAGTGTGTAAGTGTATGTGTGTGAGTGTGTGTGTTTGTGAGTGTGTGTATGTGTGTGTGTGTGTTTGTGAGTGTGTGTGTGTATGTGTTTGTGTGTGTGAGTGTGTGTTTGTGTGAGTGTTTGTGTTTGTGTGTGTGTGTGTATATATATGGGTGTGTTTGTGTGTGTGTGTGTGTGTGTGTGTGTGTGTGTTGTGTGTGTGTGTGTGTGTGTGTGGTGTGTGAGTGTGTGTGTGTGTATGAGTGAGTGTGTGTGCTACTCTGTGTGTGTGTGTGTGAGTGTGTGTGTTACTCTGTGTGTGTATGTGTCTGTGTGTGTGTGTGTGTGTGTGCATGTGTGTGTGTGCGTGTGTGTGTGTGTGTGTGTGTGTGTGTGTGTGTGTGTGTGTGTGTGTGTGTGTGTGTGTGTGTGTGTGGTGTATGTGTGTGTGTGTGTGTGGTGTATGTGTGTGTGTGTGAGACTCTTTGTGTGTGTGTGTGTGCATGTGTGTGTTTGTGAGTGTGTTTGTGTGTGTGTGTGAGTGTGTGTTTGTGTGTGTGTGAGTGTGTGTTTGTGTGTGTGAATGTGTTTGTGTGTGTTTGTGTGACTGTGTGTGTGTGTGTGTGTGTGTGTGTGTGTGTGTGTGTGTGTGTGTGTGTATGGGTGTGTTTGTGTGTGTGTGTGAGAGAGTGTGTGTGTGAGTGTGTGTGAGTGTGTGTGTGGATGTGTGTGTGTGTTTGTGTTTGTTTGTGTGTGTGTGTTTGTGTGTGTTTGTGTGTGTGTGTGTGTGAGACTCTGTGTGTGTGTGTTTGTGTGTGTGTGTGTGTGTGTGTGTGTGTGTGTGTGTGTGTATGTATGTGTGTTTTTTTGTGTGTGTGTATTGCTATTATCTATATATGCCCAAGAACGCAAGGTAGAACCAACCCCTCTGCCTCTCGACAAAAATCCAAGGACACAGAGCTGTGGTGACCCTGCCCTGTTGTATGGTTCAGAACCCTGGGTCCTCTACCGTCATTAGCTGATCAAGCTGTTGGAGCACTTCATTAACACGCCTTCATTCCATCCTTGGTGTCCAGTGACGAGATGATGTCGCCAATGAAGAAATTCTTCACAGAGCCATCCTGCCTGGTCTGGAGTCCATAGTGCTGCACAAACTTGGTAGGCTGAAGATGGAGCAAGGATGGAGGACATTGGAAAAACTGAAGCTGTCTTCTTTGGCCAGCTGAAACGGGGCAAAGGTCACTGCTGTGTTCCCAAGAAAGGCTTCATAGACAAACTGAGGAAGCAGCTGTCATAGGCAGGAATGCAGCGTCGGACATGGCATTGGGACAAGATTCAGTATTCCACCAGAAGAGCCAGCAGAAAGTTTGAACTTCAGAGAAGCGTCCCAGCAAAAGAGAAGTGTTGTAAGAGGCGGGAGGAGTGATGAGGGGACCACCAACAACAGTGGCAGTCTTCATCTGCCCAGCAAGCAGCAGACAGGCTTGTAGAAATGGAAACCGTCTTCATTTCTCCCATGATTCTCCCAGGTAAAGACCCAGCCATTATCACTACATAGATGTCTGCTGCCCAGGTTTTGCCATGTAGTCTAAACTTTTAGTACTATTTCTTGTTATAGACATTAAAAAGGCGTGCTTTATAATCCAAACAAAACATCTTTATGATATTTCTATCAGAGGGGAATGGCCCATTTGTCTGGAATGTAAAAAACAAACCGAAACCAAAAGGGTTCCTGACCTGGGCATAAAACGTTGCAGGAAGACTTGATGGTGTTTCAAAAGTACTGTAGCATGTTAGGTGATCACCTTGAGGCCAGATGAGAATTGATCAAGCTTTTCTTCTGAAAGAGGAAACAGCAGTGAACAGCACTAACTTTATAGTTGAAGAGTAACCCAAGTATTCCATGTCAGTTGAGAAAAGTAAACATGCCAGCCAAGTTTTCATTTTCTGTTTTAGTGGTCAGCTTATTCAGAAGGTGTCTCTGTGTGCACAACCTTCCATAATGCTCCACCACAGCTGCCAAGAAATCACTCAGCTGATGCTAGAGCACACAAAGCAGATGTGGAAATACACAAAGTAGATGCATGGATACACAAATACACAAAGCAGATCATAGATATACAAATACACATACCAGATGCACAAATACAAAGCGGATTTATACGTTAGTATACAAGTACACAAAGCAGTTGCATGAGTACACAAATTATAAAGCAAATGCATGAATACACATTAACAGATGCTCAAAACATGTAAGTTACTATTCAAATACACAAAGCAGATACATGAATACACAACTGCATAAAGCAGATGCGCAAACTGCATAAAGCAGATGCACAAATACACAAATCAAAGTTATACATTACTAGTCAAGTACAGGACAACAAGAGTCTCCCCCTGAACAGCAAACTCCAGATCTGTATTCCAGGTGTGTAATCTCAGCACTCTGCTGTGCAGCAGCCAAACCTGGACACCAGACACCAGACAGGAGAACTACAGACCTGCACAGTTTTCATCTTGGCTGTCTGTATAAAATCCAAGCATGGCTTGGGAGGCAAAGTCCCCTACACATGTATCTATAGATCTGGTTCTGGACCAGGCACACTCCCTCAGCATGTGTGCTGTTTGCTGCGTCAGTGCCCGTCTCCTGCTGCATGGTCATCGGCACTGTAGGAAGGAAATGGACACTAGTTATCAGCACTGTAGGAAGGAGAAGGACACTGGTCATCAGCACTGTAGGCAAGGACATGGACACTGGTCATCAGCACTGTAGGAAGGACATGGACACTGGTCATCAGCACTGTAGGAAGGACATGGACACTGGTCATCAGCACTGTAGGAAGGACAGGGACACTGGTCATCAGCACTGTAGGAAGGACATGGACACTGGTCATCAGCACTGTAGGAAGGAGAAGGACACTGGTCATCAGCACTGTAGGAAGGACATGGACACTGGTCATCAGCACTGTAGGAAGGACATGGACACTGGTCATCAGCACTGTAGGAAGAGAAGGACACTGGTCATCAGTACTGTAGGAAGGACATGGACACTGGTCATCAGCACTGTAGGAAGGACATGGACACTGGTCATCAGCACTGTAGGAAGGACATGGACGCTGGTCATCAGCACTGTAGGAAGGAATGGACACTGGTCATCAGCACTGTAGGAAGGATGGCTGCTTTCCCCAGGACATCCTCCTGTACAGACAGTGAACTGTCCTTTAGGGCGTCCAGCACTGTGCTTCAAGGATGTGTGCTCATGGGACAGGAAAGTTGGACATCAACTCTGACAGCGAGGAATCACGTGCAGAAAATGGCAACACGCGGAGGAGCGCTGTACATGAAGGAATTTGCAGGGAGGAGGAAGAGACTCCAGCAGTGGAACAAAATGGAAACAAGCAGAGGAGGGCAGTACATGAGGGAACTTGCAGGGAAGTCGGAGAGACTCCAACAGTGGAAGGACAGAAGAAGCTGCTGAAAGGAGAGACAGCAAAACTAGGCCATTAACCCACTGTCCAGTTGTTGTTTTTTTTGGGGGGGGGTTCAAGGATAATGGAATAAGCACTTTTCTGCTTTTTTTTGGGGGGGGGAGGGGGGGTTGTTTTTACATCCAGTCCATGTATATATGCAGTGTTATAAAGTTTGTTATCTGCTCCCATTGTCACACAATGGCCTACTCTTCCAAAATGTGTGCGCAAGATGTTCTCCATACGTTTGCACACAGGACCTTGGTTTATAGTCTTGTTTGAAGGACTTTTCGGGGGATTGGAGTGAGCACCAGTGGTGTGTGTGTGCATACGCATGCATGCATGTGTGTGCGCATGTGTGTGTGTGTGTGTGTGCGTATGTACGTGTGTGTATGAGAGAGGTAGGCTGGGGGTGGGTGGGGGGGGGTGAGAGAGAGAGAGAGAGAGAGAGAGAGAGAGAGAGAGAGAGAGAGAGGAGAGAGAGAGAGAGAGAGAGTGCAAGCAAAGGGCATAAAGCTGTATATACCTGTCAGCAGCTGTGTACACGTTTCTTTTTTTTTCTTTTTCTTCCTATTGTTGTTATAGTTGTATGACCTTCCCCACCTCCCACCCTTTTTCCCTTTCCCTTGTTGTCAAGGATTTGGTTCTATACTCAGTAGAACTGTTCACAGTCTGTGTAGCTGATGCCATCATGACACGTTTACTGATAGTCAGGATTCCTTCTGTCTTCAGTATAGCCCTTCACAGTTTGTGTAGCTAATGCCATCATGATATCCAAGGTCAGTACAGTCAGGGTCAGTGTGTTAGTATTCAAGGTCAGTACAATCAGGGTTGACAGGTTAGTGTGAATCCTAGGTCAGTGCAATCTGGGTTGACAGGTCAGTGTGTTAGTATTCAAGGTCAGTACAGTCAGGGTTGACAGGTTAGTGTGTTACAAAGGGCAGTACAATGGGGGTTGATGTGTTGTGGACTGAGTGGTCTGTCTCTGTACAATTCTTTATCATTCCACATAATCCTGTTTAGTTTGAGAACAGCTTCAATTCTTTATCATTCCACATAATCCTGTTTAGTTTGAGACCAGCTTCAATTCTTTATCATTCCACATAATCCTGTTTAGTTTGAGAACAGCTTAATGTCTGATGACAGCTGACTACTCTGCCCCTTGGGCCCTGTTTAAACATATATATATATATATTTTTTTTTTATTTGTGAGGTCTACCCCCAGATCAGTTGTAGAATCTTGCAGGCTTTTCTTTGAGGAATCAATCTGATTTGGGTTGTGGTAGTCATAAACATTTGTTTTTTTGCTTCTTGATTTAACGCTCTTAGTCCCGAACTGGAATTTGCCGGGATTGAATAATTACCCCCATAAGTCCTGACCGGGATTTGCCAGGATTTACACACAGTAGATTTCCATCACATTGTGACCATCACTAATTGCTACCACATGTCAAAGCTCTATCGGGCTGGAAGGAGAAATCTTGTTGAGAGTCTAGAAGTAATTATAGCTGCTGGTATGTACTTAGAAGGAGGAAAAGGCCAGCGAGCATGTGTGCCTGACCTGATTTCGTGATGGAATGCGAAATCTAGGAGCAGTTTGTGTTCAGAGAATCCGAATGTAAGAGGGTTAAAATGCTGTTGAACTGTCAGATACGTGTTTTGCACAGTCCTTTGGAAAAAATTGAATGTTCAGTTGCCTTGAAGACCTCTAGCAGTCTGCAGGACATTGGCACCAGCTGTTAGCTCTGCCATGGGGTTTTTAGCTAGTACAAATCGGAATGAAAATAAAGAAATGATTAAAAATGTAAAAGACCCCCCCCCCCCCGACACAGACACAAACACAGACATATGTACACACACAACACACACACACACACACACACACACACACACACACACACACACACACACACACAACACACAGCAAAAAATCTCGACAGGTATGTTGTTGAATGTTTAGAATTATAGTGTGGTTTAAAAAAAAAAAAAAAAAAACTCCATAAGGGAACAGTTTGAAATGTAAGGCTGTGTCTTAGAAGCTTTGGTCAGTGATGACAGTCTTCAGATGTTAGGGATGACAGAGTTGTTGAATTGACCTCCAGATGGACGTAGGCAGAAAGCTGTTAACTCGTGTTCAGGTTCAGGAGGTGAGTGAGTGAGGCTGTAAAAAGCCGTCCAAATGGCCGTCATTGGCTTGTAGCTTTATTATTTTTTTTTTCTTTTATCAAATACAGTTTTAATGTTTTTTCTGAGATACAGGTTGGTTTATGGGACACCACACACACACACACACACACACACACACACACACACACACACACACACACACACACACACACACACACACACACACACACACACACATCTCTCTCTCTCTCTCTCTCTCTCTCTCTCTCTCTCTCACACACCAACTTTAGTACTGCTAAGATCTGGTGTCATACTACCACATGTATTGTTTTACTTCATGCCGCTCAACTTCCTTTGTTCCAGTTTTTCTAGTTCATCATCAGCCACAGTTTTTCTGAGGAGGTTAGAATCTGCTCATGGGGTGTTGTGGTTAGGTACAGTTTCCTTTGGACATCCTTTGATTTCCTTCCACCAGTTCGTCAGATTGATCTGAGGTACATGACTGTTGCATTTAAAACCTTTATACATGACTGTAGCATTTGAACCTAGTCTATACATGACTATAGCACTTGAACCTAGATATATGACAGTAGCACTTGAACCTAGATATATGATTGTATGTTGTCTTAGATACATGATTGTAGCACTTTTCATTCAAATGTATGGCAGTGTGGTATTTTAGACTTAGATGCATTGTTATTATTATTATGTAATAATTCAAACTTGAATATATATGACTGTAGTATTTTAAATGTAGGCTATATTTTATCACTACGCAGCATTCTACATTTAAATTTGACTATAACATGTAGTATTTTAAACGTAGATATGTACTGCTTCCCCCCTCCAAAGTAAATCTTGTGGAACCTGGAAGGCCAGACAGGGATCAGACTGCATCCTTACTAAGTGTAGACTGCTGTGTTCATTTTTACTGATGCCTTCTTGTCACTTCACAGTGGAGAGACTAATCCTTTCTGCCAAGCTTTGCTCATATTTCCTTAAAGGATTAGTGACTGGCTTTTCTCTAGGTGTGTGTGTATATGTATATATATATATCCCAATTTTCTCTAAGTCAGTACTCATTCCCAGTTTTCTTAAAGTCAGCACACGTTTTACAAGGTTTAGTGTTGTCTTATTGCAGCATTTGTTAGGAAGCTTCAGTAGATGCATATCATTGGATATTTCTTTCATTTGGTTTCTGATCTGTTTACTCTCTCTGCATTATCATCTTGTTTCATCCAGAGTTCTGTCTGAAGAGAATGTCAACACCTCGCTTTGAGTAGTCATGCCTGTGTAAACTTACCAGCTTGCAACACCCTCCTCCCCCTCCCCCCAACACACCCTCACCATGTAAAGACACACACACAAATGCATGCCTGTATGCATATAAGTACACGTGATGGAAATAAGGATGCGGATGATACTAAGAGAGAGAGAGAAAGATGACTACATTTTATTTAATGGTGATAATGGATTAGGCACAATGACTTTAAAAAATAATCCAACCCTCAGAGAGGGGGGAGAGAGAGAGAGAGAGAGAGAGCAGAGAGAGAGAGAGAGAGAGAGAGAGAGGTTCAACCCAGTGAATACTTTTTTTTTTCTTTTGTTAGACTTCTGAATTCATTTTCAGAACCAGTGTTGAAGAGACACATTTGTCAGCATAGAACCCTTGTGGTAAGCCACGCTCCCTTACACCCAAAAGTAACTCAGGATTCATTTCTTTCGGGGTTATCAAATGGGGATTCATAAAACCTTCACTCAAGGCATGAAAGTCCTTTCAGAATACACACACACCCCACACCCACACTTTAGCACTCACCCATGCATGAATGAGCGCACAATCACACATGCACGCAGTTTAGCACAATCACACATGCATGCACGCACGCAGGCATGCTCACATATCTCCCTCCCCCCCCCACACCACCACCTACTCACCCTGGGATGAGGACAGCCCCATAGTAGTGATATGCGTGGCTGAAAGCGCCCATCCCCTCCCTATATGCGATGGTCAGCAACGTCGAGCAAGAGCACTAAAAGTGAGTGAGTACCGCTAGTCTACCAACACTCAGGCTCGAGAAAGCTCCTGTCGTGCTCTTGATATGGCGCCTGGCCTGAGGCTATAGGGAAACATTTGGGGTCGTGTTCATGCACATGCAAGCATGAACACGCACAAGCACAATCACACACATGCTACACAAGAACTCAATACATTGGCACTCGCATTCTCTCTCTCTCTCTCTCTCTCTCCTCTCTCTCTCTCTCTCTCTCTCTCTCTCTCTCTCTCTCTCTCTCTCTCTCTCTCTCTCTCTCTCTCTCTCTCTCTCACACACACACGCACACGCACACGCACACACACATATATATATGCACGCATGCATGCATGCATACATACCCACTCACCCCCCCCCCCCCCCCCCACCACCACCTACTCACCCCGGGATGAGGACAGCCCCATAGTAGTGATATGCGTGGCTGAAAGCGCCCATCCCCTCCCTATATGCGATGGTCAGCAACGTCGAGCAAGAGCACTAAAAGAGAGTGAGTACCGCTAGTCTACCAACGCTCAGGCTCGAGAAAGCTCCTGTCGTGCTCTTGATATGGCGCCTGGCCTGAGGCTATTGGGAAACATTTGGGGTCGTGTTCATGCACATGCAAGCATGAACACGCACAAGCACAAGCACACACACTAAATTAATATACACAAACACATGCACAAACACACACACACACACACAAACACACCTGCAACTTTGTTGATCCTTTAGGGGGGTGGTGGGGGGATGGACTTGCGATGCCTTGAGGGGTGGTTTGTGGATGTCGTTTGATAGTTCTGGGGGGGTGACCCTGTGGTGCTGGAGGGTCTTTGGAGGTGGGGGTTTATCACTGGGCTTGTTGTTTTTTTTGTTAACAACTTGCTTTGAACATAAATTTGCGCTTTTTCCAGGTAAAATTGTGTATTTGTAGGAAAACATTGGATGAGACTTTGATTTCTCACCAAGACCATTTGACCATACTACAACAAAGATTCGCACACTCGTGTGTTTACATGTGCAGACACACACACAGAGAAAATACACTGAAGCATGAATGCACACACACACACGTATGTGTCCATCCATAATAAAAACAGCACCAATGTGGAGAATCATGTGCACCAAGAGTAGGAGGGGAGTTTTGAGGGAGGGAAATACGGAGGGGCATGCGTATGCACGTGTACACACACATGCATGCATGCACGCACGCACGCACATATGCCTATGCGTGCCTAAACTGGCATACCTTGCCAGGTAGAAAACACAGTCGTTCTTGTTAGCTGCATGTCCTCTATTCATGTGCAAGTTTAACCTGCTGTAGAAGATATGTGCAGAGCTGACATGTTCCTCAGGACCAAGTCAGTCACCTGCAAGTTGGATTTTCTCTTTGTTGGCTTCTTCAGTAAGGGATAAATTTTCATACCAAGGTTGGAAAACATGCCTATACCTGTTAACTCCACACTCCTTCTCTATTTTTCTGGTGATGATCATTCTTTCAAAATGACAACTATCATCATCTTTCAGTGAGAAGTTTGCAAGCTAAAGTGGTCTTTTGATTTTCTTCAGCAGCGCCATTTTCTTATTCCAGAAAAAAAAAATGTAGTCTCAGCCGTGCCTGGCCTCCTCATCATTGCACAAGATTTCCCTGACAAAGCCAAAATGGACAGTCCTTTAACCAATGTCAGTTTTCCTTCTTCCAACTAAGTTGGCCATGTTCTAAAACATAGATAAAAGGTACATCTCGTGATAGATTATGATGGATTAGCTCCCTTTGCCATGGAAATTGTCTCTCTTCATGAAAATGTCTGTCCAAAAAGGTAATTTAAATATAAACACATTTGACTGTAGAAGTCAAGAAGAGAAAAAGACGAACTCCGTTCGACATGTGACGTTAAAGATGTTGCTGAATTTGGTCTTTATTCCCCTGAAAATCACAGCCATACTGCCTGACTGACTAGTTTAATAATAATACTACACACAATGGACATGAAGCTGTACCTGCAGTGACTGACTAGGATTGGTAGTGTGACTAGCTACATGATTCTGCATTGGTTTCAACAGAGGTACAAGACCATGTAGCACTGTAGACCTAGAAACATGACTGTGTAGCACTCAGGACATTTCTACTCTTTTCTTTTATTACATCTTTCATTAGGCTGTTATGTCTTTTTCTTGAAGTGTTTTCAGGTGCATTCTTGGAAAGGATTGAGAACAAAATTAATGTGAGTGGGGCGGTGGGTAGCGAGTGTGTGAAATTATAATGGGTCTGGTGGCCTTCTACAATAAAATTGTTCAGAGTTCAGAGTTCTCTGAAGAGTACAAAGAATATAATTATTCATTAGTCACTGATGGATACAGTCTGTTTAGCTTTATGCTCTCATTATTATTATTATTATATTTTTTTGCGCCAAACTCTTGTGTTTGAAAAAGTTATTTTGTCGAAGAGTAGAACGTTCTGAAGAGATGTGAGTTATCAGACAGGTGTTGGTGGTGGGTGACCTCAGGGTCAGATGGTGCACTGTACTGTGGCTTGGTATGATCCTGTGTTCACGTCAGCATGGAGGACCTCACAGAAAGCTGACCAGGAGTCAAAACGAGTAAATGATAGAGTTTTAAGAAATGTGAAAACATACAATAGCATACTAGTATATGATAAAAACGTGTTCAGAAATGTGAAAATATTAAACAACATACTAGTAGATCATACAGAGTGTTCAGGAACTAGAAAACATTCAGCAACATATTTGTAGATGATACAGAGTACTCAGAAACGTGAAAAAATTCAACAGCACACTAGTAGATGATAAAGTGTGTTTAGAAATGTGAAAACAACAACACACTAGTAGGTGATACAGTGTTAAAAAAACGTGAAAACATTCAACAGCATACTAGTGGAGATTTTGTTTTTTCAGGGCGGGGTTGGGAATGGGGTAAGGGTTGCTAGCGCCTGATTATTTCAGGTTAAAAATCATTGGAGACAGAGTTGGTAGCTGGTGAAATGACCTGTAGACTCATCTGGGGAAGGTGGCACTTCAAGGAGACAAAGTCTCTGTGACTTTTCATAAATTGCATTTATT
This sequence comes from Stramonita haemastoma, assembly GCA_030674155.1. Taxonomy (NCBI): domain Eukaryota; kingdom Metazoa; phylum Mollusca; class Gastropoda; order Neogastropoda; family Muricidae; genus Stramonita; species Stramonita haemastoma. Next base: position 10,727,593 of record CM060332.1, read on the forward strand.
TCATTTCCAGCTGTTAGTGTTTTACCCCCCCCCCCCCCTTTTGATTTCAGGTGTGGGCTCTAAAAGCTGAAGTCACATTTTAGGGCCAGATCACTCTTTGGTCAGTAAGAAGTCAGGCTGGATCAACTCTGCAGATGTCTCTTTCATCCTTTTGTGGAAGAAACTGTTTCACTTTCTTTGATTGTTCTGGGCATCACAGACATAAGCTTAATTCCTCATACTCGCTATCTTCCCTTCAGTTTATTGTCCTTGTTCTGGGCATTATAGATACAAGCTTAATTCCTCATACTTGCTATCTGCCCTTCAGTTTATTGTCCTTCTTGACTCAGACTGGTTTCCCAATATACTTTTTTTTACGCCAGTAAGAGGATAAATTTATTTACTTGCAAATTTTCTTTGCTTTAAATTTCCTTTCCTGTTATAGTTTGCCTTCCCAAAGTGTGAGTGTGGCTGCTTTGAAGACAGGGTCAAAGACATGGGAAATATTATAGTTTAAACCTGTGCCTGCAAGGCTGGTGAGGCACTGCAAGTCTGCTGTGAATGGAGGGGATGAATGGGGGTGCTGGCAGAAATAGAAAGCCTTGGTACAGGGAAGTCCTAGTTAGTGTTACATGCTCCTTTGTGTTTGTAGTGATACAAGCTGTTGGTACAGGGAAGTCCTAGTAAGCGTCCATATTCCTTTGTAATGGTACAAGTGGCCAGCTCTTTGGAGTATTTCTTCTGTTTGTTGAGTGGTCAGAAAGGGAATCTTTCCAGATTGTTTCCATCTTTTTGTGGTAGACATATTGCTTTGTAAGGTTGACTGTCATCCCATTGTATGGAAGTGTTGATGATTTGTGTCGACCTGACTATTGTCCACATTTCCTGTCACCTTAGATTTGTCACTCCATTTGTTGTGTACACACATTGGCTTCATACCGCAGATATCCTTGCATCTTTAAAAGATAGACTTTATGAGTTAAGCATGTTTGTGTTCCAGTTTCTGTGAAAGTTTTCGTCTTTGTGCTTCTGTTGGGAAATCGCTTCTGTAGGGACTGCAGTTTTCACATGGTTGTGTTTCTGCACAACACTTTTTCCAGCACTGTTTGTGACTGACAGTACTAAGGACAGGTCTGCAGTGTGTCTGTGGCACTCCAGTTCTTCCTGAGTTTCTCTGTCCTTTCTTTCTGCCATCCTGTCTAACCCCACCCCTGTGCTTTGTGTGTTTATTGTGACATGTAGGAAAATATGGAAACAGTCATAGAATGGAGGGGAAAAGTGACAGTGAGTGAGTGAGTGAGTGAGTAAGTGTATGTGTGTGTGTGTGTGTGTGTGTGTGTGTGTGTGTTTGTGTGTGTGTGTGTGTGTGTGTGTGGTGTGTGTGTGTGTGTGTTTAGTGAGTAGAGCAATAGTAGTAGTGGTAATAGTAGTTGTAATAGCTGTAGCAGTAGCATTAGTATTAAAATGTATTAATAGCAGAAGTAATTAATGGTAGTATTCTATTGTCTGTCTACATCAGTGATACTAGACGAGCCTGAGTTAGAGAGAGAGAGAGAGAGATAGATAGATAGATAGATAGATAGATAGATAGAGAGAGAGAGGAGAGAGAGTCAATGAGTTTGTGTGTGTGTGTGTGTGTGTGTATGTGTGTGTGTGTGTGTGTGTGTGTGTGTGTGTGTGTGTGTGTGTGTGTGTGTGTGTGTGTACACACATGCTGGTACTGCCTTGATCTCCCTGAAAGTCCTTCAGAACATGCTGTGCCCTGTTTAAACAACCAGTCATCTGTTGTGACTGGCGGTTGCCAAAGGTGGTCATAGCCAGGGAGAGGGAGTGGGGATAAGCTGCCACTGCCTAGAAAGTGCTCTCTAGGCCAGTGTCTCTAGCAGCCCCAAAGAACCAAAGCCCAACTTCTCTAAACCTGGCAGGAGTTTTTTCACGAATAGGAGAACTGGTTAGCCTTGGAAGGCAGTTTTGGGAGGGGAGGGGGAGCAAGATCTTGTTAGCCTGGGAAGGCATTTTTGGGGGAGGGGGAGGAACTTATTAGCCTGGGAAAGTGGTTACCCTTGAAGGCAGTTTTCAGGGGGGAGGGAGAAGTACCCTGATGGAAAGCCTATGCTGCCTTGAGGGCATATCCAGAAACTGCTGTGGAAATCCGCCCAGAAAGAAAATGCAGAGTGGAGCCTCCAAAGTGTGGACAAAATCTTCCTTCCTTCCTTCCTTCCACATCTCCTGCAGCTAAGTCAGACTGTTGTCCAAAAGACTGAAGGGAAAGAAGGTGCAGCCATTGTCTGTCCAGACAGACAGAGGGAGCCTACAGCGACATGTTGGTAGAGGGGCAGGGCAGCCAGGTATGGCCGATGGTATGGATGACACCAACACGGTCAGCATGCAACAGTCCACCACCTGCAGAGGGAGGGGGGGGGGGTGGCCAGGTTGACCCTGCACTGCTGTATTCAGGATCTGCAGTCACAGGACAGTGTCTAACAGAAAGTCTGTATCTTTAAAACAGCACAGGATGAGACCCAGGACAGTGTCCAACAGAAAGTCTGCATCTTTAAAACAGCACAGGATGAGACCCAGGACAGTGTCCAACAGAAAGTCTGCATCTTTAAAACAGCACAGGATGAGACCCAGGACAGTGTCCAACAGAAAGTCTGCATCTTTAAAACAGCACAGGATGAGACCCAGGACAGTGTCCAACAGAAAGTCTGCATCTTTAAAACAGCACAGGATGAGACCCAGGACAGTGTCTAACAGAAAGTCTGCATCTTTAAAACAGCACAGGATGAGACCCAGGACAGTGTCCAACAGAAAGTCTGCATCTTTAAAACAACACACATCACCATCAGTCAGTTATAATCAGCAGCATGCAGACAACATCACCATCAGTCAGTTACAATCAGTAACATGCAGACAACATCATCAGTCAGTTACAATCAGCAGCATGCAGACAACATCATCAGTCAGTTACAATCAGCAGCATGCAGACAACACAAGTGCATTTCTAAAAAACACACAATTTTCTTGGCAGACATGGTGTAGCAATTATACGGTGTTGTTCATGTGGTGACGCCTATACAAAATGGAAAACTGAAACTGTCAAAGACTCCCATTTTTGTCTCAGTAATTTTCAGTTAGTGATTTGAAAAGGAGTGTAGAGGTAATATGGTGAAATCGCATGTCTGTCTTTAGGAGGGACATGCCAGAGCTAGAGTATGGCCAAGAATGGCAGCCAGCATAGGTACAATTCTAGTTCTGCCCTTGTTCAAAGCAGATGCCTGTCAGTGCAGTCAGCATCCTGGATAGATTCAGAATGGTCAGAGTGATGTCCAAGGCTTTGTACACATCGGCTATGATTGAACCCTGTCTACAAGACTTTTATGGGTTTTTTTTTTGTGATTTGAAGTCTTCAGAAGTGAAAGAGCAAGAGTGCTGCTGTGACACATCAGACAGGAGTGGGTGTGAACTGCTGCACACATTCAGCTTCCTCCACACATGTCAGACATGGCTCCCTGACAGCACATGGAGAAAGCAGATTCCAAGCTGCAGACATGGAGTTTCACTGCAACATCAGATACATTGAGCTGTCACTTGTGGACAAGTGTCACCAGATATACTGATCCATTGTTCACGTGTCTGCAAGTGTGGCATACCCATGAAAAACAGGCAACCTGCTTGTATGTCTGTCACACTGTCTGTTCCCCCATGTGTGGTGTGTGTGTGTGTGTGTGTGTGTGTGTGTGTGTGTGTGGTGTGGTGTGGTGTGGTGTGTTGTGGTGTGTGTGGTGTGTTGTGTTGTGTTGTGTTGTGTTGTGTTGTGTTGTGTGTGTGTTTTGTGTGTGTGTGTGTGTGTGTGTGTGTGTGTGTGTGTGTGTGTGTGTGTGTGTGTTTGTATGTGTGTTGTGGTGTGTGTGTGTTTGTATGTGTGTTGTGGTGTGTGTGTGTGTGAGCGTGTGTGTGTGTGTGAGTGTGTGTGTGTGTGTATGTGTTTGTATGTGTGTTTGTATGTGTGTTGTGGTGTGTGTGTGTGCGTGTGTGTGCGTGCGTGCGTGTGTGTGTGTGTGCGTGTGTGTGCGTGTGTGTGCGTGTGTGTGTGTGTTTGTGTGTGTGTGTGTGTTTTGAGTATGTTTGTGTGTGTGTGTCTGTGTGTGTGTCTCTGTGTGTGTGTGTCTGTGTCTGTGGTGTAGTGTGTGTTTGTGTGTGTGTGTGTGTGTGTGTGTGTGTGTGTGTGTGTGTGTGTGTGTGTGTGTGTGTGTTAAAATGAATGTGTATTTTAAGGTATTCAATCTGAATGAATGGATAATGTAATTTTTGTATAGTTACACATACATATTGCTTTATTCTGCAGTGGAGGAACTGTCCTCAGGTATACATGTAGCAGTATGTAGCTTGCAGGAGGCTGCCATTCTTGTCAGTGAGAAAATAATTTTTGTATTTTATACCACTTTATGTCACAGCAGATTTCTCTGTGTGAAATTCGGGCTGCTCTCCCTGGAGAGAGTGCGTCGCTGCAAGTGCAACACCTACCGATTATTTTTTTCTTTTTCCTGCATGCAACCGTATTTGTTTCCCTATCAGAGTAGCTTTTTTCTACAGAATTTTGCCAGGGTCAGCCCCCTTGTTGCCGTGGGTTCTTTTATGTGCGCTAAATAGTGATGTGTAACACACAGACCTCGGTTTATCATCTCATCTGAAAGACTAGTGCCCAGACCACCACTCAGGGTCTAATGGATGGGGGAAATGTTTTGGGTCCAAATGGGGTACGAACCACCGCACACTCCGACCCAGGCTTTTTGCTTTCTAGGCAAGGTGCGTTACCACCTGGACCAATGATTCACCTTGAGACAAAGCCAGGGAGGGGCAAACTGCTCAGTGAAGAGGTAGCTAGGGGGATGGGATACCTGAGTGGTCAGAACATTGCGCTCGCGATCTGATGACCCAGGTTCAAATCCCGATCATGGGGATATTTTCCCCTGGGGTTAACATTAGTTCCGACTTCACTCTCCCCAAAAGTCCTTCAGATGAGACTAGAAAACAAGGCCCTGTGTGCAAATGCATGCAGAACATCTTGCGCACATGTTAAATCTTGGGAGGTGGAAAGAGTATGATGATGGTGTAAATGTTGCTGTGGACACTGTGTACATCCATGTTCTCTCTGTGAGTTGCAAGGTTGGTGTGTGGAGACAGTGGAGGATTGACAAGACTTGGAGGAAGACAGTTAGGACTGGCAGAGGTAATTACTGTGTGTGTGGGAGGAGGGGGGGGGGGAGTTGATGTGGAGGGGTGTTGGTGGGGGGGGGGGGGGGGGCGGGGTTGTTGGTTTCTGTTGTATTCCAGGTTTCTATCCAAGGCAATAAGACAATCAGGTGGCTGGCACATTTTTATTTGGTAAATGGTGTGTGTGTTTGTTGTTGTTATTAGTAGTAGTAGTAGTAGTAGTAGAAGTAGTAGTAGTATTTTATATTGAGGATAATGGAATAAGCACTCATGTGCTTTTTTACATCCAGTCCCCGTGTATATGCAGTTTTTGTAAATCATGTCATCTGTTCTCACTGGCACACGATGGCCTACTCTTAAGAAATGCGGAATAGGATTTAATGTGTGCACAAGATGTTCTGCATGCGGTCGCACACGGGGCCTCGGTTTATAGTCTCAACCGAAGGACTTTAGGGGGGAGTGGAGTCAGCACTGAAGTTAACTCCAGAGGAAAAATCCTCTCAAACGGGAATCGTACCTGGGTTGTCAAATTGCGAGCGCAATTTTTTGACTCTAGTTCTGTTTTATAGAGATATTTTCAATATACATTTTAAATTAGTTTTTTTTGTGTGTTTTTATTTTTTGTGTGTTTGTTTTGTTTGCCTTTTTTTTTGGTGTTCATTTTTTGCAGCGTTCAGTTAAACAATTTTCTGTTTTTCCTTTCCTGTTCCTTTTTAAGTGTGCTGATTGTGTGTGATCATTTGGTGTGTTTTTGATGTGACAGGTTTGGTGAGTCGGTAGACATGTGAGGACAATAGGACGGGACAGTTGAGGGCTGGTGTCTGCCTGTGAGTTGTGTGTTAGATTACGCATATTTGTAAAAAAAAAATGTAGAAATCTGGTTGATTTGTATTAGATTAGACTACCCATAATTGTACCAAAAATGTAGTAGTTAAATTGTGTTAGATTATGTATATTTGTAAAAAAAAAAATGTAGAAACATAGTTGATTTGTGTTAGATTAGGCAAATTTGTACAAAAAATGAAATGTAGAAATCGAGTTGATAAAATATTTTTTTGCTAAGGTAGCTGATGCATGAAAAAGCTGAAGATATCTGAGTGTGGGGGAGGGCGAGGAAGGGACATAATGATGGTGGAATATTGTTGTGGACACTGTGTACATCCATGTTCTCTCTGTCAGTTGCAGGGTTGGTGTGAGGAGACAGTGGAGGACAAGACTGGGAGGAAGACGGTCAGGACTGCGGCAGAGGTAAATACTGTGTGTGTGGGAGGGGGGGGGGGGGAGGGAGGGGGGTTAATGTGGAGGGGTGTTGGTGGTAGTGGTGGTGGTGGGGGGTAGTGACATTACATTTTTCTCATGTTGGTTTCTGTTGTATTCCAGGTTTCTATCCCAGGCACTGGACCGCCCAACCCCTGCAACACCTCCTACTAGCCACACAGGATCGTGAAGCATGGAAAAAGATCTCCGTTGCGTCTTCTCTCATGTCCCCCCTATGTCCTTTGGGACATGGGACTGAGTGAGTGAGTGAGTGATCCAAGGCAATGAGACAATGAGGTGGCTGGCACATTTTTATTTGGTAAGTGGTGTGTGTGTGTGTGTGTGTGTGTGTGTGTGTGTGTGTGTGTGTGTGTGTGTGTGTGTGTGTGTGTGTTGATAGGAAGGGGTAGTTCTGTTTTATAGAGATCTTTTTAATATACATTTGAAAGTAGTTTAATTTTGTCTGTTTATTTTGTTTGTCTTTTTTTTGGCATTCATTTTTGCAGTGTTCAGTCTAAAATGTTTTGTTTTCCTTTCTTGTTCATTTTCAAGTGTGCTGATTTTGTGTGATTATTAGGTGTTCTTGATGTGACAGGTTTGGTGAATCAGTAAACATGTGAAGACAGTGGGAAGGGACAGTTATGGGCTGGAGCCTGTCTGTGAGGTGTGTGTTAGATTATGCATATTTGTACCAAAAATGTAGAAAATCTAGTTGATTTGTGTTAGATTAGACTACCCATAATTGTACTAAAAATGTAGTAGTTAAATTGTGTTAGATTATGTATATTTGTAAAAAAAAAAAAAAGTAGAAATATAGTTGATTTATGTTAGATTAGGCAAATTTGTACAAAAAATAAAATGTAGAAATCTAGTTGATAAAATATTTTTTTCTAAGGTAGCTGGTGCATGAAAAAGCTGAAGATATCTGAGTATGGGAGAGGGGGGAGGAAGGGGCATAATGATGGTGTAAATGTTGTTGTGAACACTGTGTACATCCATGTTCTCTCTGTCAGTTGCAGGGTTGGTGTGTGGAGACAGTGGAGGACACGACTGGGAGGAAGACAGTCAGGACTGTGGCAGAGGTAAATACTGTGTGAGGGGGGGGGGAGGAGGGAGGGGGGTTGATGTGGAGGGGTGATGGTGGTGGGGGGGGGGGGGGTAGTGACATCACATTCTTCTCATGTTGGTTTATGTTGTATTCCAGGTTTCTATCCAAGACGATCAGACAATGAGGTGCCTGGCACATTTTTATTTGGTAAGTGGTGTGTGTATGTGTGTCTGTGTCTGTGTGTTTGTGTGTCTGTGTATGTGTGTGTGTGTGAGATAGGAAGGGATAGTTCTATTTTATAGAGATCTTTTTAATATACATTTTGAATTAGTTTATGTTTGTGTGTTCGTTTTGTTTGTTTTTTTTTGGTGTTCATTTTTGCAGTGTTCAGTTAAAAAAATTTCTGTTTTTACCTTTTTTGTTCCTCTTTAAGTGTGCTGATTTAGTGTGATGATTTGGTGTGTTTTTAATGTGACAGGTGTGGTGAGTCGGTAGACATGTGAAGACAATGGGAAGGGACAGTTGAGGGCTGGAGTCTGCCTGTGAGGTGTGTGTTAGGTTAGGCATATTGTACAAAAAATGTAGAAATATAGTTGATATGAGTTAGATTAGGCTACCCATATTTGTACAAAAAATGAAATGTAGAAATATAGTTGATTGAATTTTTTTTTAATGTAAGTGGTGCATGAAAAAGCTGAAGATATCTGAGTGTGGGAGAGGGGGTAGGAAGGGGCATGATGATGGTGGAAATGTTGTGAACACTGTGTACATCCATGTTCTCTCTGTCAGTTGCAGGGTTGGTGTGTGGAGACAGTGGAGGACAAGACTGAGAGGAAGACAGTCAGGACTGTGGCAGAGGTAAATACTCTGTGTGTGTGTGTGTGTGTGTGTGTGTGTGTGTGTGTGTGTGTGTGTGTGTGTGTGTGTGTGATAGGAAGGGGTAGTTCTGTTTTATAGAGATCTTTTTAATTCTCAGAGAACGGCCGTTCGCTGTAGCGGATTTGCTGTTTGCAGATTTTTCACATGGCGGCCCCATTGATTCTGTGACTAGTTCAGCTAAACATAGCTCTCTGAGCCTATCCAAGGTCAAATGCAGAGCATTGTCAGTTGATTCCTGTGTTCCAAACTCTTTCGTTTGTGGTTGCAGAGAGTAGGCGACACAGAGTACAAAATTCAGAGTATTTTCTTCATGCTTGCAAAGCTTAAATATTAAGGTGAGAGCTTGAGTTTTTTTTATTATATATACTAAGCTAGCATATTGTTCATAAGTTCAAAATCTTCATTTTCTTTGATGTGTTTTTTTTTATTTTTTAATTTTTTTTTTTTTATGAACCATTACAAATGGGCTGTCCAAGGGGAAAAGCAAGGGAGAGAACTGGCCGTCCCGTGTCAGTTTATATACATTTTAAATTAGTTTATTTTTGTGTTTATATTTTTGTGTGTTTCTTTTGTTTGTCTTTTTTGGTGTTGATTTTTGCAGTGTGCAGTTGAAAAATTTGTTGTTTTCCTTTCTTGTTCCTTTCTAAGTGTGCTGCTTTTGTGTGATGATTTGGTGTGTTTTTGATGTGACAGGTTTGGTGAGTCGGTAGACATATGAAGACAGTGGGAAGGGATAGTTGAGGGCTGGAGTCTGCCTGTGAGGTGTGTGTTAGGTTACGCATATTTATAAAATAATGTAGAAATCTAGTTGATTTGTGTTAGATTAGGCATACTTGTACAAAAAAATGTAGAAATATGTTGATTTGTGTTAGATTACCCGTATTTGTAAAAAGAAAATATGTAGAAATCTAGTTGAGTAAATATCTTTTTCTAAGGTAGGTGGTGCTTGAAAAAGCTGAGGATATTTGAGTGGGGGGGAGGGGGGAGGTAGGGGCATGATGATGGTGTAAATGTTGTGAACACTGTGTACATCCATGTTCTCTCTGTCAGTTGCAGGGTTGGTGTGTAGAGACAGTGGAGGACAAGACTGGGAGGAAGACAGTCAGGACTGTGGCAGAGGTAAATACTGTGTGAGGGGGGGGGGAGGAGGGAGGGGGGTTGATGTGGAGGGGGGTTGGTGGTGGTGGTGTGGGGGGGGGGGGGGTAGTGACATCACATTCTTCTCATGTTGGTTTCTGTTGTATTTCCAGGTTTCTATCCAAGGCAATCAGACATTCAGGTGGCTGGCACATTTTTCTTTGGTAAGTGGTGTGTGTGTGTGTGTGTGTGTGTGTGTGTGTGTGTGTGTGTGTGTGTGTGTGTGTGTGTGTGGTGCGTGCGTGCGTGTGTGTGTGAACGTGTGTGTGACAGGAAGAGGTAGTTCTGTTTTATAGAGATCTTTTTGATATACATTTTAAAGTAGTTTATTTTTTTGTTTTTATTTTTGTATGTTTGTTTTACTTGTCTTTTTTTTGTATTTATTCTTGCAGTGTTCAGTGTAAAAAAAAAATTTCCGTTCTTGTTCCTTTTTAAGTGTGCTGATTTTGTGTGATCATTTGGTGTGTATTTGATGTGACAGGTTTGGTGAGTCGGTAGACATGTAAAGACAGTGGGAAGGGACAGTTGAGGGCTGGAGTCTGCCTGTGAGGTGTGTGTTAGATTACGCATACTTGTACAAAAAATAATGTAGAAATCTAGTTGATTTGTGTTAGATTAGGCATACTTGTACAAAAAATGTAGAAATCTAGTTGATTTGTGTTAGATTAGGCATACTTGTACAAAAAATGTAGAAATATACTTGACTTGTGTTAGATACGCGTCTTTGTACAAATAATGTAGAAATATAGTTGACTTGTGTTAGGTTACCCATCTTTGTACAAAAAATGTAGAAATATAGTTGAAATGTTAGATTAGGCTACCCATGTTTGTACAAAAAAATGTAGAAATATAGTTGATTGATTTTTTTTCCTAACGTAGCTGGTTCATGAAAAAGCTGAAGACATCTGAATGTAGGGGAGGAAGGGGCATGATGATGGTGTAAATGTTGTTGTGGACACTGTGTACATCCATGTTCTCTCTGTCAGTTGCAGGGTTGGTGTGTGGAGACAGTGGAGGACAAGACTGGGAGGAAGACAGTCAGGACTGGCAGAGGTAATTCTGCTCTGTGTGTGTGTGTGTGGGGGGGGTGATGTGGAGGGGTGTTGGTGGGAGGGCGGGGGGTAGTGATATCGCATCTTCTCATGTTGGTTTCTGTTGTATTCCCAGGTTTCTTTCTATTCAAGGAAATCAGACAATGAGGTGGCTGGCACATTTTTATTTGGTAAGTAGTGTGTGTGTGTGTGTGTTTGTGTGTACATGTGCGTGTGTGTAAGTGTTTAAGAGAGAGTGAAATGAGGAGGTATTTTTGTTTTATAGAGATCTTTATGATTGACTTGTTTGAAGTAGTTTATTTTTGTGTTTCTATTTTTGTGTTTCTTTTATTTTATTTTTGTGTATTCATTTTTGCCAGTTCACTTTAGCACTATCCCAATGTTAAGGGATAGAACACCTCTTTCCCAGTATGCGTGCACTGTGGGCATTTGCACAAACGTTGCCTATGTCGCTGTTTTAACACTTTTTTCATTTTTTCTCCGTTATGTCAAAACACTCTTGTTGGTTGGAAGCTAGCAGTTTTGGGTAGAAAAATTGAATATCATGTACCAGGAAATACTTTTAGGCCACAAACTCTATTTCTGCATTAGTTATGAGAGTGTACAGGATTTTTTTTTTAAATATGGCTAGTGCATCTAGAAGCTGAAGACATCTTTAGGGGGGGGGGGGGAGATGGTAATGCATCAAATTATGTTGTGGACAATGTGTACAATAATGTTCATTCTGTGAGTTGGTAGGTTGGTGTGTACAGACAGTGGAGGACAGCATTGGGAGGAAGACAGTAAGGACTGGCAGAGGTAATTACTTGGGGGGGGGGGGGATTGTGTGTGTGTGTTTTTATTAAAATTTTTTTTTTTTTTTTTTTTATATCGAGGATAATGAGATAAGCACTTTTGTGCTTTTTTACATACAGTCCCTGTGTGTATGTTGCAGTCTTGTAAATGCCATCTGTTCCCACCGGCACATGATGGCCTACTCTTACGAAAAGTGGAACTGGATTCAATGTGCGCGCAAGATGTTCTGCATTCTGTGTGTGTGTATGTGTGTGTGTGTGTATCATCCATGTTGTGAATTAGCCGTATTTTCTACATCTTCACTGCTATATGTTACAGGGCTGGAATCAGGACTGCCATCTCCACCACAAGTTAAGTGTACTCTGTGTGTGTGTGTGTGTGTGTGTGTGTGTGTGTGTGTGTGTGTGTGTGTGTGTGTGTGTGTGTATCATCCATGTAGTGAATTGGCTGTATTTTCTACATCTTCACTGCTATATGTTACAGGGCTGGTGAACCAAGACTAAAGGAATCAGGACTGCCATCTCCACCACAAGTTAAGTGTACTCTGTGTGTGTGTGTGTGTGTGTGTGTGTGTGTGTGTGTGTGTGTGTGTGTGTGTGTGTGTGTGTATCATCCATGTAGTGGATTGGCTGTATTTTCTACATCTTCACTGCTATGTTACAGGGCTGGTGAACCAAGACTGAAGAGGTCAGGACTGCCATCCCCACCACAAGTTAAGTGTACTCTGTGTGTGTGTGTGTGTGTGTGTGTGTGTGTGTGTGTTGTGTGTGTGTGTGTGTGTGTTTGTCATTTCTTTGTCTTTACCTGTGACTGAAAGATGAAAGGTGAGAAGGTCAAAGGCTGGCTATTTTTTTGCAACCTCAGAGCATGTCAATGTCACCAATTTACTCTCTTCCTTTTTGTTGGCCCTATTTTTACTAACCAACACAAATGGCCAGTCCTGGGGGGAGGGGGGGATGGATTTACTGAATTTGTTATGTGAGTGTTGTGTTCATTTAGTTAGGCGTATACAAGTGAGTATGGCGTTCATTCAGTTAGGTATGCACATGTGAGTGTGGTGTTCATTTAGTTAGGCGTATACAAGTGAGTATGGCATTTATTCAGTTAGGAATATGAGAGCAATTTTGTTTCTTGCGCGCGCATGCGTGTATGTGTGTGTGTGAGTGTGTGTGTGTTGTACTGACTTGTCAGTGACTGAAGTGTTTATTGTTTGGTCACAGGGTTGGCACATGAAGACAGCTGAAGACTGTGCAGAGAGAGAGGACACATGACTTGCTGAAATGGGATCTACAGGGCAGGTGGGTGCATGCAGGAAAAAGAAAAAAAAATGGGTAGGTGCTGCACTTGTGGCAACGCGCTCTTCCTGGGAAGAGTAGCCTGAATTTTACGCAGAGAAATCTGCTATGACATAGAGTGGTACAAAATACAAAATACAAAAATATTGAGTAATCAAAAGTTAAACTTTTTTTCATCAAGCCATCTATCTAGGAAAAGCAAAAAGCAATGCAGCAAAAAAAAAAAACCACAAAAAAGCCAAGAAAAATCCAAACTAACAAAATAAAATAAAATGGTAATCAAAGAAACCCATAACAATAAAATAGACTAAAAAATGAACTTTAAAAAATAATGCACTGTAAAATTGATCACCACACCCCCCTTCCCCCCCCCCCCCCCCCCCCACACACACGTGCACACATATGCATGCGCGCACACACACACATGCATGCGCATGCACACACACACACACACACACTGGGGACGGGATAGCCTAGTGGTCAGAACATTGCACTGGCAATTTGATGACCGGTCCCAGTTGAGGGGATTATTTCCCTGGAGTTAACAGTGCTGACTCCACTTACCCCAAAAGTCTTTAGGCTTAGACTGTAAACCGAGGCCCCGTGTGCGAACGCATGCAGAACATCTTGCGCACACGTTAAATCCTGTTCTGCTATTTTTAAGAGTAGACCATTGTGTGCTGGTGGGAACAGGTAACAATACTTACACAACTGCATACACAAGGGGAACTGGATGAAAAAAAGCACGAGTACTTATCACATTATCCTCGATATAAAAGATTTTTTTTTTAAATAATAAAAATAAACACATACTCAGTCACTCGCTCG
>CM060332.1:10741179-10763679 GCA_030674155.1 Stramonita haemastoma
GGAAACATTTGGGGTCGTGTTCATGCACATGCAAGCATGAACACGCACAAGCACAAGCACACACATGCTACACAAGAACTCAATACATTGGCACTCGCATTCTCTCTCTCTCTCTCTCTCTCTCTCTCTCTCTCTTCTCTCTCTCTCTCTCTCTCTCTCTCTCTCTCTCTCTCTCTCTCTCTCTCTCTTCTCTCTCTCTCTCTCTCTCTCTCACACACACACACACACACACGCACACGCACACACACATATATATATATGCACGCACGCATGCATGCATACATACCCACTCACCACCCCACCCCCCACCCCCCACCACCACCTACTCACCCTGGGATGAGGACAGCTCCATAGTAGTGATATGCGTGGCTGAAAGCGCCCATCCCCTCCCTATATGCGATGGTCAGCAACGTCGAGCAAGAGCACTAAAAGAGAGTGAGTACCGCTAGTCTACCAACGCTCAGGCTCGAGAAAGCTCCTGTCGTGCTCTTGATATGGCGCCTGGCCTGAGGCTATTGGGAAACATTTGGGGTCGTGTTCATGCACATGCAAGCATGAACACGCACAAGCACAAGCACACACACTAAATTAATATACACAAACACATGCACAAACACACACACACACACACAAACACACCTGCAACTTTGTTGATCCTTTAGGGGGGTGGTGGGGGGATGGACTTGCGATGCCTTGAGGGGTGGTTTGTGGATGTCGTTTGATAGTTCTGGGGGGGTGACCCTGTGGTGCTGGAGGGTCTTTGGAGGTGGGGGTTTATCACTGGGCTTGTTGTTTTTTTTGTTAACAACTTGCTTTGAACATAAATTTGCGCTTTTTCCAGGTAAAATTGTGTATTTGTAGGAAAACATTGGATGAGACTTTGATTTCTCACCAAGACCATTTGACCATACTACAACAAAGATTCGCACACTCGTGTGTTTACATGTGCAGACACACACACAGAGAAAATACACTGAAGCATGAATGCACACACACACACGTATGTGTCCATCCATAATAAAAACAGCACCAATGTGGAGAATCATGTGCACAAAGAGTAGGAGGGGAGTTTTGAGGGAGGGAAATACGGAGGGGCATGCGTATGCACGTGTACACACACATGCATGCATGCACGCACGCACGCACATATGCCTATGCGTGCCTAAACTGGCATACCTTGCCAGGTAGAAAACACAGTCGTTCTTGTTAGCTGCATGTCCTCTATTCATGTGCAAGTTTAACCTGCTGTAGAAGATATGTGCAGAGCTGACATGTTCCTCAGGACCAAGTCAGTCACCTGCAAGTTGGATTTTCTCTTTGTTGGCTTCTTCAGTAAGGGATAAATTTTCATACCAAGGTTGGAAAACATGCCTATACCTGTTAACTCCACACTCCTTCTCTATTTTTCTGGTGATGATCATTCTTTCAAAATGACAACTATCATCATCTTTCAGTGAGAAGTTTGCAAGCTAAAGTGGTCTTTTGATTTTCTTCAGCAGCGCCATTTTCTTATTCCAGAAAAAAAAAATGTAGTCTCAGCCGTGCCTGGCCTCCTCATCATTGCACAAGATTTCCCTGACAAAGCCAAAATGGACAGTCCTTTAACCAATGTCAGTTTTCCTTCTTCCAACTAAGTTGGCCATGTTCTAAAACATAGATAAAAGGTACATCTCGTGATAGATTATGATGGATTAGCTCCCTTTGCCATGGAAATTGTCTCTCTTCATGAAAATGTCTGTCCAAAAAGGTAATTTAAATATAAACACATTTGACTGTAGAAGTCAAGAAGAGAAAAAGACGAACTCCGTTCGACATGTGACGTTAAAGATGTTGCTGAATTTGGTCTTTATTCCCCTGAAAATCACAGCCATACTGCCTGACTGACTAGTTTAATAATAATACTACACACAATGGACATGAAGCTGTACCTGCAGTGACTGACTAGGATTGGTAGTGTGACTAGCTACATGATTCTGCATTGGTTTCAACAGAGGTACAAGACCATGTAGCACTGTAGACCTAGAAACATGACTGTGTAGCACTCAGGACATTTCTACTCTTTTCTTTTATTACATCTTTCATTAGGCTGTTATGTCTTTTTCTTGAAGTGTTTTCAGGTGCATTCTTGGAAAGGATTGAGAACAAAATTAATGTGAGTGGGGCGGTGGGTAGCGAGTGTGTGAAATTATAATGGGTCTGGTGGCCTTCTACAATAAAATTGTTCAGAGTTCAGAGTTCTCTGAAGAGTACAAAGAATATAATTATTCATTAGTCACTGATGGATACAGTCTGTTTAGCTTTATGCTCTCATTATTATTATTATTATATTTTTTTGCGCCAAACTCTTGTGTTTGAAAAAGTTATTTTGTCGAAGAGTAGAACGTTCTGAAGAGATGTGAGTTATCAGACAGGTGTTGGTGGTGGGTGACCTCAGGGTCAGATGGTGCACTGTACTGTGGCTTGGTATGATCCTGTGTTCACGTCAGCATGGAGGACCTCACAGAAAGCTGACCAGGAGTCAAAACGAGTAAATGATAGAGTTTTAAGAAATGTGAAAACATACAATAGCATACTAGTATATGATAAAAAACGTGTTCAGAAATGTGAAAATATTAAACAACATACTAGTAGATCATACAGAGTGTTCAGGAACTAGAAAACATTCAGCAACATATTTGTAGATGATACAGAGTACTCAGAAACGTGAAAAAATTCAACAGCACACTAGTAGATGATAAAGTGTGTTTAGAAATGTGAAAACAACAACACACTAGTAGGTGATACAGTGTTAAAAAAAACGTGAAAACATTCAACAGCATACTAGTGGAGATTTTGTTTTTTCAGGGCGGGGTTGGGAATGGGGTAAGGGTTGCTAGCGCCTGATTATTTCAGGTTAAAAATCATTGGAGACAGAGTTGGTAGCTGGTGAAATGACTTGTAGACTCATCTGGGGAAGGTGGCACTTCAAGGAGACAAAGTCTCTGTGACTTTTCAGAAATTGCATTTATTTCATTTCCAGCTGTTAAGTGTTTTACCCCCCCCCCCCTTTTGTTTTCAGGTGTGGGCTCTAAAAGCTGTAGTCACATTTTAGGGCCAGATCACTCTTTGGTCAGTAAGAAGTCAGGCTGGATCAACTCTGCAGATCTCTCTTTCATTCTTTTGTGGAAGAAACTGTTTCACTTTCTTTGATTGTTCTGGGCATCACAGACATAAGCTTAATTCCTCATACTCGCTATCTTCCCTTCAGTTTATTGTCCTTGTTCTAGGCATTATAGATACCAGCTTAATTCCTCACACTCGCTATCTTCCCTTCAGTTTATTGTCCTTGTTCTAGGCATTATAGATACAAGCTTAATTCCTCACACTCGCTATCTTCCCTTCAGTTTATTGTCCTTGTTCTGAGCATTATAGATACAAGCTTAATTCCTCATACTCGCTATCTTCCCTTCAGTTTATTGTCATTGTTCTAGGCATTATAGATACAAGCTTAATTCTTCACACTCGCTATCTTCCCTTCAGTTTATTGTCCTTGTTCTGGGCATTATAGATACAAGCTTAATTCCTCATACTCACTATCTGCCCTTCAGTTTATTGTCCTTCTTGACTCAGACTGGTTTCCCAATATACTTTTTTATGCCAGTAAGAGGATAAATTTATTTACTTGCAAATTTTCTTTGCTTTAAATTTCCTTTCCTGTTATAGTTTGCCTTCCCAAAGTGTGAGTGTGGCTGCTTTGAAGACAGGGTCAAAGACATGGGAAATATTATAGTTTAAACCTGTGCCTGCAAGGCTGGTGAGGCACTGCAGATCTGATGTGAATGGAGGGGTTGAGTGGGGGTGCTGGCAGAAATAGAAAGCCTTGGTACAGGGAAGTCCTAGTTAGTTTCCATGTTCCTTTGTGTTTGTAGTGATACAAGTTGTTGGTACAGGGAAGTCCTAGTAAGCGTCCATATTCCTTTGTAGTAGTACAAGTGGCCAGCTCTTTGGAGTATTTCTTCTGTTTGTTAAGTGGTCAGAAAGGGAATCTTTCCAGATTGTTTTCCTCTTTTTGTGGTAGACATGTTGCTTTGAAAGGTTGACTGTCATCCCATTGTATGGAAGTGTTGATCATTTGTGTCGTGCTGACTATTGTCCACATTTCCTGTCACCTTAGAATTGTCACTCCATTTGTTGTGTACACACATTGGCTTCATACCGCAGATATCCTCGCATCTTTAAAAGATAGACTTTCTGAGTTTAGCATGTTTGTGTTCCAGTTTCTGTGAAAGTTTTCTTCTTTGTGCTTCTGTTGGGAAATATCTTCAGTAGGGACTGCAGTTTTCACATGGTTGTGTTTCTGCACAACACTTTTTCCAGCACTGTCTGTGACTGACTGTACTAAGGACAGGTCTGCAGTGTGTCTATGGCACTCCAGTTCTTCTGAGTTTCTCTCCCCTTTCTTTCTGCCATCCTGTCTAACCCCACTCCTGTGCTTTGTGTGTTTATTGTGACATGTAGGAAAATATGGGTAGTCATAGAGTGGAGGGGAAAAGTGACAGTGACTGAGTGAATGTGTGTGTGTGTGTGTGTGTGTGTTTTGAGTGAGTAGAGCAATAGTAGTAGTGGTAATAGTAGTTGTAATAGCTGTAGCAGTAGCATTAGTATTAAAATGTATTAATAGCAGAAGTAATGGTAGTATTCTAATGTCTGTCTACATCAGTGATACTAGACAAGCCTGAGTTAGAGATAGATAGATAGATAGAGAGAGAGAGAGAGAGAGAGAGAGAGAGAGAGAGAGAGAGAGAGAGAGAGAGTCAGTGAGTTTGTGTGTGTGTGTGTGGTGTGTGTGTGTGTGTGTGTGTGTGTGTGTGTGTGTGTGTGTGTGTGTGTGTGTACACACACATGCTGGTACTGCCTTGATCTACCTGAAGGTCTTTCAGAACATACTGCTGCGCGCCCTGTTTAAACAGCCAGTCATCTGTTGTGACTGGTGGTTGCCAAAGGTGGTCATAGCCAGGGAGTGGGAGTTGGGGATAAGCTGCCATTACCTAGAAAGTGCTCCCTAGGCCAGTGTCTCTAGCAGCCCTAGCCCAACTCCTTTAAACCTGGCAGGAGTTTTTTCACTAATAGGAGAACTGGTTAGCCTTGGAAGGCAGTTTTGGGAGGGGGAGCAAGATCTTGTTAGCCTGGGAAGGCAGTTTTTGGGGGGAGGGGGAGGAACTTATTAGCCTGGGAAAGTGGTTACCCTGGAAGGCAGCTTTCAGGGGGGAGGGAGAACTACCCTGATGGAAAGCCTCTGCTGCCTTGAGGGCATATCCAGAAAACTGCTGTGGAAATCCACCCAGAAAGAAAATGCTGAGTGGAGCCTCCACAGTGTGGACAACGTCTTCCCTCCTTCCTTCCTACCTTCCTTCCACATCTCCCGCAGACAAGTCAGACTGTTTTCCAAAAGACTGAAGGGAAAGATTTTGCAGCCATTGTCTGTCCAGACAGAGGGAGCCTACAGCAACACGTTGGGGAGAAGGACAGGGCAGCCAAGTATGGCCGATGGTATGGACGACACCAACATGGTCAGCATGCAGCAGTCCACCACCTGCAGGAGAGGGGGCCAGGTTGACCCTGCACCGCTGTCTTCAGGATCTGCAGTCACACCGTGCAAGTGGCCCAAGTCACATCCTGCAACACACAGCACAGGAGGAGACACAGGATAGTGTCCAACAGAAAGTCTTCAGCTTTAAATCAACACAGCACAGGAGGATTCACAGGATGATGTCCAGCAGAAAGACTCCATCTTTAAATCAACACACATCACCATCAGTCAGTTACAATCAGTAACATGCAGACAACATCACCATCAGTCAGTTACAATCAGTAACATGCAGACAACATCACCATCAGTCAGTTACAATCAGCAGCATGCAGACAAAACAAGTACATTTCTTGAAAGAAATCAAATGCATTTCTCAAAAAAACACAATTTTCTTGGCAGACATGGTGTAGCGTTTATACGGTGTTGCTCATGTGGTGACGCCTATAGAAAATGGAAAATTGAAACTGTCGAAGACTCCCATTTTTGTTTCATTAATTTTCAGTTAGTGATTTTGAAAGGAGTGTAGAGGTAATATGGTGAAATCGCATGTCTGTCTTTAAGAGGGGACATGCCAGAGCTAGAGTGTGGCCAGTAATAGCAGCCAGCATAGGTACACTGCTAGTTCTGCCCTTGTTCAAAGCAGATGCCTGTCAGTGCAGTCAGCCTCCTGGATAAATTCAGAGTGATGTCCAAGGCTTTGTACTGCACAGATTGGCTATGATTGAACCCTGTCTACAAGACTTTGATGGGTTTTTTTGTGATTTGAAGTCTTCAGAAGTGAAAGAGCAAGAGCGCTGCTATGACACATCAGACAGGAGTGGGTGTGAACTGCTGCGCACATTCAGCTTCCTCCACACATGTCAGACATGGCTCCCTGACAGCTCATGGAGAAAACAGATTCCAAGCTGCAGACATGAAGTTACACTGCAAGATGGGGAACATCAGATAGATTGAGCTGTCACCTGTGGACAAGTGTCACCAGATATACTGATCCATTGTCCATGTGTCCGCAAGTGTGACATACCCATGAAAAACTGACAACCTGCTTGTATGTCTGTCACACTGTCTGTTCCCCATGTGTGTGTGTGTGTGTGTGTGTGTGTGTGTGTGTGGTGTGGTGGTGTGGTGTGGTGTGGTGTGGTGTGGTGTGGTGTGTTGTGTTGTGTTGTGTTGTGTTGTGTGTGTGTGTGTGTGTGTGTGTGTGTGTGTGTGTGTGTGTGTGTGTGTGTGTGTGTGTGTGTGTGGTGTTTGTGTGTGTGCTTGTGTGTTTGTGTTGTGTTGGTGTGTGTGTTGTGTTGTGTCTGTGTCTGTGTCTGTGTCTGTGTCTGTGTATGCGTCACTGTGTGTGTGTGGTATGGTGTGTGTGTATGTGTTTGTGTGTGGGTCACTGTGTGTGTGTGGTGTAGTGTGTGTGTGTGTGTGTGTGTGTGTGTGTGTGTATGTGTTAAAATGAATGTGTAATTTAAGGTATTCAATCTGAATGAATGGATAATGTAATTTTTATATCGTTACATACATATTGCTTTATTCTGCTGTGGAGGAACTGTCCTCAGGTATACATATAGCAGTATGTAGCTTGCAGGAGGCTGCCATTCTTGTCAGTGAAAAAATCATTTTTGTATTTTATACCACTTTATGTCACAGCAGATTTCTCTGTGTGAAATTCGGGCTGCTCTCCCCGGAGAGAGTGCGTCGCTGCAAGTGCAGCACTTACCCATTATTTTTTCTTTTTCCTGCATGCAACCGTATTTGTTTTCCAATCAGAGTGGCTTTTTTCTACAGAATTTTGTCAGGGTCAGCCCCCTTGTTGCCGTGGGTTCTTTTACGTGCACTAAATAGTGATGTGTAACACACAGACCTCGGTTTATCATCTCATCCAAAAGACTAGTGCCCAGGCCACCACTCAGGGTCTAATGGATGGGGGAAAAGTTTTGGGTCCAAATGGGGTACGAACCACCGCACACTCGGACCCGGGCTTTTTGCTTTCTAGGCAAGGTGCGTTACCACCTGGACCAATGATTCACCTTGAGACAAAGCCAGGGAGGGGCAAACTGCTCAGTGAAGAGCTAGTTAGGGGGATGGGATACCCGAATGGTCAGAACATTGCGCTCGCGATCTGATGACCCAGGTTCAAATCCCGATCATGGGAATATTTTCCCCTGGGGTTAACATCAGTTCCGACTCCACTCTCCCCAAAAGTCCTTCGGATGAGACTAGAAAACGAGGCCCTATGTGCAAATGCATGCAGAACATCTTGCGCACATGTTAAATCTTGGGAGGTGGAAAGAGTATGATGATGGTGTGAATGTTGTTGTGGACACTGTGTACATCCATGTTCTCTCTGTGAGTTGCAAGGTTGGTGTGTGGAGACAGTGGAGGATTGACAAGACTTGGAGGAAGACAGTTAGGACTTTGGCAGAGGTAATTACTGTGTATGTGGGAGGGGGGGGGGGGAGTTGATGTAGAGGGGTGTTGGTGGTGGTGGTGGTGGGGGGGGGTTGTTGGTTTCTGTTGTATTCCAGGTTTCTATCCAAGGCAATAAGACAGTCAGGTGGCTGGCACATTTTTATTTGGTAAGTGGAGTGTGTGTTTGTTGTTGTTGTTGTTATTATTATTATTATTATTATTATTATTATTATTATTATCATTATTATTATTTTATATCGAGGATAATGGAATAAGCACTCATGTGGTTTTTTACATCCAGTCCCCGTGTGTATGCAGTTTTTGTAAATCATGTCATCTGTTCTCACTGGCACACAATGGCCTACTCTTACGAAAAGCAGAATAGGTTTTAATGTGTGCAAAAGATGTTCTGCGTGCGGTCGCACACGGGGCCTCGGTTTATAGTCTCAACCGAAGGACTTTAGGGGGGAGTGGAGTCAGCACTGAAGTTAACTCCAGAGGAAAAATCCTCTCAAACGGGAATCAAACCTGGGTTGTCAAATTGCGAGCGCAATTTTCTGACTCTAGTTCTGTTTTATAGAGATATTTTCAATATACTTTTTAAATTAGGTTTTTTTGTGTGTGTGTTTTTATTTTTGTGTGTTTGTTTTGTTTGCCTTTTTTTTTGGTGTTCATTTTCTGCAGAGTTCAGTTAAACAATTTTCTGTTTTTCCTTTCCTGTTCCTTTTTAAGTGTGCTGATTGTGTGTGATCATTTGGTGTGTTTTTGATGTGACAGGTTTTTTGGTGAGTCGGTAGACATGTGAGGACAATGGGACAGGACAGAGGAAGGGGCATGATGATGGTGGAAATGTTGTTGTGAACACTGTGTACATCCATGTTCTCTCTGTCAGTTGCAGGGTTGGTGTGTGGAGACAGTGGAGGACAAGACTGGGAGGAAGACAGTCAGGACTTTGGCAGAGGTAATTATTGTGTGGGGGGGGGGGGAGAGGGAGGAGGGAGGGGGGTTGATGTGGAGGGGTGTTGGTGGTAGTGGTGGTGGTGGTGGGGGGTAGTGACATTACATTCTTGTCATGTTGGTTTCTGTTGTATTCCAGGTTTCTATCCAAGGCACTGGACCGCCCAACCCCTGCAACACCTACTAGCCACACAGGATTGTGAAGCATGGAAAAAGATCTCCGTTGCGTCTTCTCTCATGTCCCCCCTATGTCCTTTGGGACATGGGACTGAGTGAGTGAGTGAGTGACCCAAGGCAATGAGACAATAAGGTGGCTGGCACATTTTTATTTGGTAAGTGGTGTGTGTGTGTGTGTGTGTGTGTGTGTGTGTGTGTGTGTGTGTGTGTGTGTGTGTGTGTGTGTGTGTTGTGTGTGTGTGTGTGTGTGTGTGTGATAGGCAGGGGAAGTTCTGTTTTATAGAGATCTTTTTAATATACATTTTAAAGTAGTTTATTTTTGTGTGTTTGTTTTGTTTGTCTGTTTTTGGTATTCATTTTTGCAGTGTTCAGTTTAAAATGTTTTGTTTTCCTTTCTTGTTATTTTTCAAGTGTGCTGATTTTTTGTGATTATTAGGTGTGTTTTTGATGTGACAGGTTTGGTGAATCAGTAGACATGTGAAGACAGTGGGAAGGGACAGTTGAGGGCTGGAGTCTGCCTGTGAGTTGTGTGTTAGATTACGCATATTTGTTTTAAAAAAAAAAGTAGAAATATAGTTGATTTGTGTTGGATTAGGCATATTTGTACAAAGAAATGTAGAAATCTAGTTGATAAAATATTTTTTTCCAACGTAGATGGTGCATGAAAAAGCTGAAGATATCTGAGTGTGGGAGAGGGGGGAGGAAGGGGCATGATGATGGTGGAAATGTTGTTGTGAACACTGTGTACATCCATGTTCTCTCTGTCAATTGCAGGGTTGGTGTGTGGAGACAGTGGAGGACAAGACTGGGAGGAAGACAGTCAGGACTGTGGCAGAGGTAATTATTGTGTGTGTGTGGGGGGGGAGCTTGATGTGGAGGGGTGTTGGTGGTGGTGTTGGTGGAGGAGTGGGGGGGGGGGTAGTGACATTACATTCTTCTGATGTTGGTTTCTGTTGTATTCCCAGGTTTCTATCCAAGGCAATCAGACAATGGGGTGACTGGCACATTTTTCTTTGGTAAGTGGTGTGTGTGTGTGTGTGTTGTGTGTGTGTGTGTGTGTGTGTGTGTGTGTGTGTGTGTGTGAAAGGAAGGGGTATTTCTGTTTTATAGAGATCTTTTTAATATACATTTTAAAGTAGATTTTTTAAAATCTATTTTTATTTTTATACCACTTTATGTCACAGCAGATTTCTCTGCGTGAAATTTGGGCTGCTCTCCCCGGGGAGAGCGCGTCACCACAAGTGCAGCACCTACCCATTATTTTATTTTTCCTCCGGGATGTTGTCTAAACTCGACACCTGTGTGTATGCTGTTTTTTAAAATTTATTTATAAATTTGTTATCCGCTCCTACCGGCACATGATGGCCTGCTCCTCCGAAAGGCAGAATGGGGTTTTAACGTGTGCGCAAGATGTTCTGCGTGCCTTCGCACATGGGGCCTCAGTTTATAGTCTCATCCGAATGACTTTGACATTCAGTTCGATTTTTTTTTCAAACTGGGAAGAAAGGGCGAGGTTGGTACGAACGCAGAAACTCGCAGTTTGCATATTGGCAGGTGAACGTCTTAACCATCCTGCCACCGTCCTTCCTGACAGTGACGTTTTTTTTGTGTTTTTGTGTGTGTGTGTGTTTGTTTTGCTTTTTTTTTTGGTGTTGATTTTTGCAGTGTTCAATTGAAAATTTTTTGTTTTCCTTTCTTGTTTCTTTTTAAGTGTACTGATTTTGTGTGATGATTTGGTGTGTTTTTCATGCGACAGGTTTGGTGAGTTGGTAGACATGTGAAGACAATGGGAAGGGACAGTTGAGGGCTGGAGTCTGCCTGTGAGGTGTGTGTTAGATTATGCATATTTGTAAAAAAAATGTAGAAAACTGGTTGATTTGTGTTAGATTAGACTACCCATAATTGTACCAAAAATGTAGTAGTTAAAAAAAAAAAGTAGAAACATAGTTGATTTTTGTTAGATTAGGCAAATTTGTACAAAAAATGAAATGTAGAAATAAAGTTGATTAATTTTTTTTTCTAATGTAGCTGGTGCTTGAAAAAGCTGAAGACATGATGTGTGTGTGGGGGGGGGGGGGGGGGGGGGAAGGAAGGGGCATGATGATGGTGGTAAATGTTGTTGTGGACATGTGTAATCCATGTTCTCTCTGTCAGTTGCAGGGTTGGTGTGTGGAGACAGTGGAGGACAAGACTGGGAGGAAGACGGTCAGGACTGGCAGAGGTAATTATTGTGTGAATGGGGGGAGGGAGGAGGGGAGAGGGGTTGATGTCGAGGGGTGTTGGTGGTAGTGGTGGTGGTGGTGGGGGGTAGTGACATCACGGTCTTCTCATGTTGGTTTCTGTTGTATTCCAGGTTTCTATCCAAGGACTGCCCAACCCCTGCAACACCTCCTATTAGCCACACAGGAACGTGAAGCATGAAAAAAGATCTCCGTTGCGTCTTCTCTCATGTCCCCCCTATGTCCTTTGGGACATGGGACTGAGTGAGTGAGTGAGTGATCCAAGGCAATGAGATAATGAGGTGGCTGGTACATTTTAATTTGGTAAGTGGTGTGTGTGTGTGTGTGTGTGTGTGTGTGTGTGTGTGTGTGTGTGTGTGTGTGTGTGTGTGTGTGTGTATGTGTGTGTGTGTATGTGTGTGTGTGTGTGATAGGAAGGGGTAGTTCTGCTTTATAGAGATCTTTTTAATATACATTTGAAAGTAGTTTAATTTTGTCTGTTTATTTTGTTTGTCTTTTTTTTGGCATTCATTTTTGCAGTGTTCAGTCTAAAATGTTTTGTTTTCCTTTCTTGTTCATTTTCAAGTGTGCTGATTTTTTGTGATGATTTTGTGTGTTTTTGATGTGACAGGTTTGGTGAGTCGGTAGACATGTGAAGACAATGGGAAGGGACAGTTGAGGGCTGGAGCCTGTCTGTGAGGTGTGTGTTAGATTACGCATATTTGTTTTTTTTTTAAAAAGTAGAAATATAGTTGATTTGTGTTAGATTATGCATATTTGTAAAAAAAAAAAAAAAAGTAGAACTGTAGTTGATTTGTGTTAGATTACCCATAGTTGTAAAAAAAAAAAGTAGAAATCTAGTTGATTAAATATTATTTTCTAAGGTAGCTGGTGCATGAAAAAGCTGAAGACATCTGAGTGTGGGGTAGGGGGGAGGAAGGGGCATGATGATGGTGGAAATGTTTTTGTGAACACTGTGTACATCTATGTTCTCTCTGTCAGTTGCAGGGTTGGTGTGTGGAGACAGTGGAGGACAAGACTGGGAAGAAGACAGAACTGACAGAGGTAAATATTGTGTGTGTGTGTGTAGGTGTGTGTTTGTGTGTGTGTGTGTGAGTGTGCATGTGATAGGAAGGGGTAGTTCTGTTGTATAGAGATCTTTTTAACTCTCAGAGAACAGCAGTCCGCTATAGCGGATGAGTTTAAAGCAAGGGTTTTGGACGGCTGTCCGCTGTAGCAGATTTGCTGTTTGCAGATTTTTCATGTGGCAGCCCCATTGATTCTATGACTAGTTCAGCTGAACATAGCTTCATGAGCCTGTCCAAGGTGGAATGCAGAGCGTTGTCAGTTGATTCCATGTGTTCGAACTCTTTTGTTTGTGGTTGCAGAGAGTAGGCGACACGGAGTTGTGTGACACAGAGTACAAAATTCAGAGTATTTTCTTCAAGCTTGCAAAGCTTAAATATTAAAGTGAGAGCTTTAATTGTTTGATATGGACTAACCTAGCATATTGTTCATAAGTTCAGCAACTTTCATTTTCTTTCTATGCGTCTTGTATTTTGTATGATTTTTTTTACGAACCATTACAAATAGGTTGTTGGGACAAAGCAAGGGAGAGTACTGGCCGTCCCAAGTAAGTTAATATACATTTTAAATTAGTTTATTTTTGTGTTTTTATTTTTGTGTGTTTGTTTTGTTTGTCTTGTTTGGTGTTGATTTCTGCAGTGTTCAGTTGAAAAAATTTCCATTTTCCTTTCTTGTTCCTTTTTAAGTGTGCTGATTTTGTGTGATCATTTGGTGTGTTTTTGATGTGACAGGTTTGGTGAGATCGGTAGACATGTGAAGACAATGGAAGGGACAGTTGAGGGCTGGAGTCTGCCTGTGAGGTGTGTGTTTGATTAGGCATATTTGTACCAAAAATGTAGAAATCTAGTTGATTTGTGTTACATTAGGCTACCTATTTTGTACAAAATCTGTAGAATATAGTTGTTTGTGTTGGATTAGGCATATTTGTTCAAAAAATGAAATGTAGAAATATAGTTGATAAAATATTTTTTTCTAAGGTAGTGGTGCATGAAAAAGCTGAAGATATCTGAGTGTGGGGTAGGGGGTAGGAAGGGGTATGATAATGGTGCAAATGTTGTGGACACTGTGTACATCCATGTTCTCTCTGTCAGTTGCAGGGTTGGTGTGTGGAGACAGTGGAGGACAAGACTGGGAGGAAGACAGTCAGGACTGTGCAGAGATAAATACTGTGTGTGTGTGTTGTGTGTGTGTGTGTGTGTGTGTGTGTGTGTGTGTGGATAGGAAGGGGTAGTTCTGTTTTATAGAGATCTTTTTAATTCTCAGAGAACGGCCGTTCGCTGTAGCGGATTTGCTGTTTGCAGATTTTTCACATGGCGGCCCCATTGATTCTGTGACTAGTTCAGCTAAACATAGCTCTCTGAGCCTATCCAAGGTCAAATGCAGAGCATTGTCAGTTGATTCCATGTGTTCCGAACTCTTTTGTTTGTGGTTGCAGAGAGTAGGCGACACAGAGTACAAAATTCAGAGTATTTTCTTCATGCTTGCAAAGCTTAAATATTAAAGTGAAAGCTTGAATTTTTTTTTATATATACTAAGCTAGCATATTGTTCATAAGTTCAGAAATCTTCATTTTCTTTGATGTGTTTTGTATTTTGTATGTTTTTTTTTTTTTACGAACCATTACAAATGGGCTGTCCATGGGAAAAGCAAGGGAGAGAACTGGCCGTCCGTGTCAGTTAATATATATTTTAATTAGTTTTTTTGTGTTTATTTTTTGTGTGTTTCTTTTGTTTGTCTTTTTTGGTGTGATTTTGCAGCGTGCTGTTGAAAACTTGTTGTTTTCTTTGTTGTTCCTTTCTAAGTGTGTGATTTTGTTGATGATTGGTGTGTTTTGATGTGACAGGTTGGTGAATCGTAGACATGTGAAGACAATGGGAAGGACAGTTGAGGGCTGAGTCTGCTGTGAGGTGTGTGTTGATTACGCATATTTATAAAATATGTAGAAATCTAGTTGATTTGTGTTAGATTAGGATACTTGTCAAAAAATGTAGAAATATAGTTGTTTGTGTTAGATTACCCGTATTTGTAAAAAGAAAATATGTAGAAATCTAGTTGAGTAAATATCTTTTTCTAAGGTTAGGTGGTGCTTGAAAAAGCTGGGGATATTTGAGTGGGGGGGAGTGGGGAGGAAGGGGTATGATGATGGTGTAATGTTGTTGTGAACACTGTGTACATCCAGTTCTCTTGTCAGTTGCAGGGTTGGTGTGTGGAGCAGTGGGGGACAAGACTGGGAGGAAGACAGTCAGAATTTGGCAGAGGTAATTACTGGTGTGTGGGGGGGGGCAGGAGGGAGGGGGTTGATGTGGAGGGGTGATGGTGGTGGGGGGGGGGGGGTTAGTGACATCACATTCTTCTCATGTTGGTTTATGTTGTATTCCAGGTTTCATACAAGACGATCAGACAATGAGGTGCCTGGCACATTTTTATTTGGTAAGTGGTGTGTGTATGTGTGTCTGTGTCTGTGTGTTTGTGTGTCTGTGTATGTGTGTGTGTGTGAGATAGGAAGGGATGTTCTATTTTATAGAGATCTTTTATATCATTTTGAATTAGTTATTTTGTGTGTTCGTTTTGTTTGTCTTTTTTTGGTGTTCATTTTTGCAGTGTCAGTTAAAATTTTTCTGTTTTTACCTTTTTTGTTCCTCTTTAAGTGTGTGATTTAGTGTGATGATTTGGTGTGTTTTTAATGTGACAGGTTTGGTGAATCAGCAGACATGTGAAGACAATAGGAAGGGACAGTTGAGGGCTGGAGTCTGCCTGTGAGGTGTGTGTTTAGGTTAGGCTATTGTACAAAAAATGTAGAAATATAGTTGATATGAGTTAGATTAGGCTACCCATATTTGTACAAAAAATGAAATGTAGAAATATAGTTGATTGAATTTTTTTTAATGTAAGTGGTGCATGAAAAAGCTGAAGATATTGAGTGTGGATAGGGGGTAGGAAGGGGATGATGATGGTGGAAATGTTGTGGACACTGTGTACATCATGTTCTCTCTGTCAGTTGAGGGGTGGTGTGTGGAGACAGTGGAGGACAAGACTGAGAGGAAGACAGTCAGGATGGCAGAGGTAAATACTGGTGTGTGTGTGTGTGTGTGTGTGATAGGAAGGGGTAGTTCTGTTTTATAGAGATCTTTTTAATTCTCAGAGAACGGCCGTTCGCTGTAGCGGATTTGCTGTTTGCAGATTTTTCACATGGCGGCCCCATTGATTCTGTGACTAGTTCAGCTAAACATAGCTCTTGAGCCTATCCAAGGTCAAATGCAGAGCATTGTCAGTTGATTCCATGTGTTCCGAACTCTTTCGTTTGTGGTTGCAGAGAGTAGGCGACACGGCGTACAAAATTCAGAGTATTTTCTTCATGCTTGCAAAGCTTAAATATTAAGGTGAGAGCTTGATTTTTTTTTTTATATATACTAAGCTAGCATATTGTTCATAAGTTCAGAAATCTTCATTTTCTTTGATGTGTTTTGTATTTTGTATGTTTTTTTTTTTTTTTTTTACGAACCATTACAAATGGGCTGTCCATGGGAAAAAGCAAGGGAGAGAACTGGCCGTCCCGTGTCAGTTTATATACATTTTAAATTAGTTTATTTTTGTGTTTATATTTTTGTGTGTTTCTTTTGTTTGTCTTTTTTGGTGTTGATTTTTGCAGTGTGCAGTTGAAAACTTTGTTGTTTTCCTTTCTTGTTCCTTTCTAAGTGTGCTGATTTTGTGTGATGATTTGGTGTGTTTTTGATGTGACAGGTTTGGTGAGTCGGTAGACATGTGAAGACAATGGGAAGGGACAGTTGAGGGCTGGAGTCTGCCTGTGAGGTGTGTGTTAAATTATGCATATTTGTACCAAAAATGTAGAAATCTAGTTGATTTGTGTTAGATTAGGCATACTTGTACAAAAAATGTAGAAATATACTTGACATGTGTTAGATACGCGTCTTTGTACAAATAATGTGGAAATATAGTTCTGTGTTGGATTAGCTGCCCATAATTGTACAAAAAATGTAGAAATATAAGTTATGTATTAGATTAGGCTACCCATATTTGTACAAAAAATGTAGAAATATAGTTGAAATGTTAGATTAGGCTACCCATATTAATTTTGTACAAAAAATGTAGAAATATAGTTGATTGATTTTTTTTTCTAACGTAGCTAGTTCATGAAAAAGCTGAAGATATCTGAGTGTAGGGGAGGAAGGGGCATGATGATGGTGTAAATGTTGTTGTGGACACTGTGTACATCCATGTTCTCTCTGTCAGTTGCAGGGTTGGTGTGTGGAGACAGTGGAGGACAAGACTGGGAGGAAGACAGTCAGGACTATGGCAGAGGTAATACTGCTCTGTGTGTGGGGGGGCGGGGGGGGGGGGGGGTGATGTGGAGGGGTGTTGGTGGGAGGGCGGGGGGTAGTGACATCGCATCTTCTCATGTTGGTTTCTGTTGTATTCCCAGGTTTCTATCCAAGGCAATCAGACAATCAGGTGGCTGGCACATTTTTATTTGGTAAGTAGTGTGTGTGTGTGTTTTGTGTGTACATGTGCATGTGTGTAAGTGTTTAAGAGAGAGTGAAATGAGGAGGTATTTTTGTTTTATAGAGATCTTTATGATTGACTTGTTTGAAGTAGTTTATTTTTGTGTTTCTATTTTTGTGTGTTTCTTTTATTTTATTTTTGTGTATTCATTTTTGCCAGTTCACTTTAGCACTATCCCAACGTTAAGGGATAGAACACCTCTTTCCCAGTATGGGTGCACTGTGGGCATTTGCACAAACGTTGCCTACGTCGCTGTTTTAACACTTTTTTCATTTTTTCTCTGTTATGTCAAAACACTCTTGTTGGTTGGAAGCTGGCAGTTTTGGGTAGAAAAATTGAATATCATGTACCAGGAAATACTTTTAGGCCGCAAACTCTATTTCTGCATTAGTTATGAGAGTGTACAGGATTTTTAAATGATTTTTTTTTTTAATATGGCTAATGCATCTAGAAGCTGAAGACATCTTGGGGGGGGGGGGGGGGGGGGGAGAGATGGTAATGCATCAAATTATGTTGTGGACAATGTGTACAATAATGTTCATTCTGTGAGTTGGTAGGTTGGTGTGTACAGACAGTGGAGGACAGCACTGGGAGGAAGACAGTCAGGACTGGCAGAGGTAATTACTCGGGGGGGGGGATTGAGTGTTTGTTTTATTTTATTTTTATTTCTTTTTTTATTCTTTTATATCGAGGATAATGGGATAAGCACTCTTGTGCTTTTTTTTTACATCCAGTCCCCGTGTGTATGCTGCAGTCTTGTAAATGTCATCTGTTCCCACGGGCACATGATGGCCTACTCTTACAAAAAGTGGAACAGGATTTATTGTGCGCGCAAGATGTTCTGCGTTCTCTCTGTGTGTGTATGTGTATGTGTGTGTTTGTGTGTGTGTGTGTGTGTGTGTGTGTGTGTGTGTGTGTGTGTGTGTGTGTGTGTGTGTAATCCATGTAGTGAATTGGCTGTATTTTCTACATCTTCACTACTATATGTTACAGGGCTGGTGAACCAAGACTAAAGGACTCAGGACGGCCATCTCCACCACAAGTTAAGTGTACTGTGTGTGTGTGTGTGTGTGTGTGTGTGTGTGTGTGTGTGTGTGTGTGTGTGTGTGTTGTCATTTCTTTGTCTTTACCTGTGACTGGAAGATGAAAGGTGAGAAGGTCTAAGGCTGGCTATTTTTTTGCAACCTCAGAGCATGTCAATGTCACCAATTTACTCTTCCTTGTTGTTGGCCATATTTTTACTAACCAACACAAATGGCCAGTCCTGGGGGGAGGGGGGGGATGGATTTACTGAATTTGTTATGTGAGTGTTGTGTGTTCATTTAGTTAAACGTATACAAGTGAGTATGGCATTCATTCAGATAGGTATGCATATGTGAGTGTGGTGTTCATTTAGTCTCCAAATTAGCATCTTTCTGCAGGCAGGAATTTCAGAGGAATTTTGTCTCTTGCATGTGTGTGTGTGTGTGTGTGTGTGTGTGTGTGTGTGTGTGGTGTGTGTGTGTGTGTGTGTGTACTGACTTGTCAGTGACTAAAGTTTTTATTGTTTGATTGCAGGGTTGGCACATGAAGACAGCTGAAGACCGTGCAGAGAGAGAGGAGACACATGACTTGCTGAAAGGGAATCTACAGGGCAGGTGAGTGCTGTGCATACCACTATCAGTCACAGCAGAGATCTCTGCATGAAATTCGGGCTGCTCTCCCCAGGGAGAGTACATTATCTCAAGAGCAGTGCCACCCATTTTAAAGACAGATTTAAATCCTTTAAAAGACTCAGATAACAGTTTTTGTTGGCTTTTATCTCATTTTGGTGTATATTACAATGAAAAAGTGTGTTTGTTTTTGTGTGTGTGTCTGTGTCTGTGTGTGTGTGTGTGTGTGTCTGAAGTCAAGTCAAGTCAAGTCAAGAATTTATTTCCATATTGTGGATCGGTGGTCTAGGTGGTAGTGCGCCTTGCCTAGAAAGCAAAATGTCCGGATCGGAGTGTGTGGTGGTTCGTACCCCGTTTGGGCCCTAAACTTTTTCCCCATCCATTAGACCCTGAGTGGTTGTCTGGGCGCTAGTCTTTCGGATGAGACGATAAACTGAGGTCCCGTGTGTTACACATCACTATTCAACGCACGTAAAAGAACCCACGGCAACAAGGGGGTTTACCCTGGCAAAATTCTGTAGAAAAAAGCCACTCTGATAGGGAAACAAACAAATACAGTTGCATGCAGGAAAAAGAAAAAAAATGGGTAGGCGCTGCACTTGTGATGACGCGCTCTCCCCGGGGTGAGCAGCCCGAATTTCACACAGAGAAATCTGCTATGACATAAAGTGGTACAAAATACAAAATAGAAAAATATTGAGTAAGCAAAAGATTAACTTTTTTTCATCAAGCCATCTATCTAGGAAAAGAAAAAAACAACACAGCAAACAAACCCACAAAAAAAGAGAAAAATCCAAACTAACAAAATAAAATGGTGATCAAACAAACCCATAACAATAAAATAGAATAAAAAATGAAGTTTAAAAAATAATGCACTGTAAAACTTAATCCCCCCCCCCCCCCCCCACACACACAAACGCACACACACGCATGTGCGCACACACACACATGTATGCGCACGCGCACACACACACTGGGGGTGGGATAGCCTAGTGGTCAGAACATTGCGCTGGCAATTTGATGACCCGAGTTCGATCCCTGTAGGAGGGGATTTTTCCCCTGGAGTTAACATTAGTGCTGACTCCACTCTCCCCAAAAGTCCTTTGGATGAGACTGTAACCCAAGGCCCCATGTGCGAACACATGCAGAACATCTTGCGCACATGTTAAAACCTGTTCCACTTTTCATAAGAGTAGGCCATTGTGTACCGGTGGTAACAGATGACAATACATACACAACTGCATACACAAGGGGAACTGGATCACAAAAAGCACATGAGAGCTTATTCCATTATCCTGGATATAAAAGAATAAAATAAATAAATAAATAAAGATAAACACCCACTCACTCGATCGAGCATGCACGTGCGGGCGCGCCCACGCACGCACGCACATACGCACGCACGCACACACACACACACACACACACACACACACACACACACACACACACACACACACACACACGTATGTGCATGTGTACATGCGCATGCACATGCATGTACTGGGATTCAAAAGGAATTATTTTAGAAACATCAGAAATGTCACACAAACAAGTATATCGGGTTACAATAACATCCATGCTTTTATTTTCATGCTTTATAAAAGATTATAAAACAAAATATAAAAAAGACAGGAACAAAATGCCCCCTAAATTGTATCCATACCATAACAATCAAACAAACAAAAAAATCAAACTAATGAATCAGAAGTAATAATAATAATGTTACAATAATTTGATAATCACCTATCACCTCTAAGTGCAATAATACAACAATAACTAAAAAAAACAATTACAAAGGACGTGCGGGTAGAGGGTGTTAACAAGGAGGAAAGGAAGAACACAAACAAAAAATCAAACGAACAGAAGTAATACTGATACAAAAATCACTTTGACAAGCAAACAAGAACCCCCTACATAATTAAAAAAAAAAAGAAAAGAAAAGTTTACAGTGAACTAGTCTACCAAACCAGAACAATAACAATTATAATTAGTACTAATAATCCCGTCACTAATAACATCAAAAACAACATTCATGATAAAACCTTTTGAATTTGATAAAAGAAAGAAAGAAAGAAAGAAATTAAATGACACAGCGGGAAAAAAATCCAGTCTGAATATTGTTAGGTCTATTTGCTTTTCTCCTTTCCACAGTTGTAAAGTTTAAAATTGTCAGGGGGGGGGGGGGGAATGGGGAGTGGGGGAGAGGGAGGTAGGGGTGTGTGTGTGTGTGTGTGTGTGTGTGTGTGTGTGTGTTGTGCTTCATCCATGTAGTGAAGTAGCTGTTGTTTCTACATCTTCACTGCTGTGTGTTACAGTGCTGATGAACCTAGATAACAGAAGCTGAAGGAATCGGGACAGGAGGCTACCGTCTCCATCACAAGTTAAGTGCATTGCGTGTGTGTGTGTGCGTGCCTCTGTGTGTGTGTGTGTGTGTGTGTGTGTGTGTGTGTGTGTGTGTGTGTGTGTGTGTGTGTGTGTGTTGTCATTTCTTTGTCTTTACCTGTGACTGGAAGATGAAAGGTGAGAAGGTCTAAGACTGGCTATTTTTTTGCAACCTCAGAGCATGTCAATGTCACCAAATAACTCTCTTCCTTTTTGTTGGCCTTATTTTTACTAACCAACACAAATGGCCAGTCCTGGGGGGAGGGGGGGGGATGGATTTACTGAATTTGTTATGTGAGTGTTGTGTGTTCATTTAGTTAGGTGTATACAAGTGAGTATGGCATTCATTCAGTTAGGTATGCATATGTGAGTGCGGTGTTCATTTAGTCTCCACATTAGCATCTTTCTGCAGGCAGGAATTTGAGAGGAATTTTGTCTCTTGCATGTGTGTGTGTGTATGTGTGTGTGTGTGTGTGTGTGTGTGTGTGTGTGTGTGTGTGTGTGTGTGTACTGACTTATCAGTGACTAAAGTTTTTATTGTTTGATTGCAGGGTTGGCACATGCAGACAGCTGAAGACCGTGCAGAGAGAGAGGAGACACATGACTTGCTGAAAGGGAATCTACAGGGCAGGTGAGTGCTATGCATACCACTGTCAGTCACAGCAGAGATCTCTGCATGAAATTCGGGCTGCTCTCCCCAGGGAGAGTACATTATCTCAAGAGCAGTGCCACCCATTTTAAAGAAAGATTTAAATCCTTTAAAAGACTCAGATAACAGTTTTTGTTGGCTTCTATCTCATTTTGGTGTATATTACAGTGAAAAAGTTTGTGTGTTTGTTTTTGTGTCTGTGTCTGTGTCTGTGTGTGTGTGTGTGTGTTTTCTGAAGTCAAGTCAAGTCAAGAATTTATTTCCATATTGTGGATCGGTGGTCTAGGTGGTAGTGTGCCTTGCCTAGAAAGCAAAATGTCCGGATCGGAGTGTGCGGTGGTTTGTACCCCGTTTGGACCCTAAACTTTTTCCCCATCCATTAGACCTGAGTGGTGGTCTGGGCGCTAGTCTTTCGGATGAGACGATAAACTGAGGTCCGTGTGTTACACATCACTATTCAACGCACGTAAAAGAACCCACGGCAACAAGGGGGTTTACCCTGGCAAAATTCTGTAGAAAAAAGGCACTCTGATAGGGAAACAAACAAATACAGTTGCATGCAGGAAAAAGAAAAAAATGGGTAGGCGCTGCACTTGTGATGACGCGCTCTCCCCGGGGTGAGCAGCCCGAATTTCACACAGAGAAATCTGCTATGACATAAAGTGGTACAAAATACAAAATAGAAAAATATTGAGTAAGCAAAAGATTAGCTTTTTTTCATCAAGCCATCTATCTAGGAAAAGCAAAAAACTACACAGCAAACAAACCCACAAAAAAAGGAGAAAAATCCAAACTAACAAAATAAAATAAAATTGTGATCAAACAAACCCATAACAATAAAATAGACTAAAAACTGAACTTTAAAAGATAATGCACTGT
>CM060332.1:10768679-10773679 GCA_030674155.1 Stramonita haemastoma
GCTGAAGACTGTGCAGAGAGAGGAGACTAGACTTGCTGAATGGGGATCTATATGGCAGGTGAGTGCTGTGCATACCACTGTTAGTCAATGCACTGTAAAATGCGCTCACGCCCCCCCCCACCCCACCCCTCCCCTTCCACACACTCACACTTGCACAAACACTCACAAATACATACACACACACACACACACACACACACACACACACACACGCACACACACACACACACACACACACACATACATGTGCACACAAGCATGCCCTGAGATTAAAAAATAAATTACTTTTGAAACATTATAAAATGTCAAACAAATAATGTATGTCAAGATACAATATCATCCATGCTTCTATATTTATACTTTAAAAAAAATCAAAAATCAAAATCAAATTGACAAAAATAAACAGGAACAAAAAGTCTAAAAATTTGTATCCATACCAATCAAATAAACCAAAAAATCAGCCTAATCAATCAACAATAATAATTTTACAATAATATGATGATCAGCCACCATCACTAAGTGCAGTAAACACAACAATAACTAAAAAGCAATTGAAAAGGACAGGAACGGGGGGGGGAGGGGGTATCAAAGATGAAGGGACACACACACACGAATGCAAGAACCCCCCCACACACACACACCCTAACTCTCTTTTGCTCTCACACACACACACACACACACACACACACACACACACACACACACACACACACACCACAACACACACACACCTATTTTGATATCTTCCTTTTTGAAAGCTTTAAAAAAAAACCCAGCTATAACAATCTTGAATAGTTTGCCATTCATCAAACCTGTGCTGATTTTCTAGTTGATAAGAGAAAAATAAAATTGATGAACTCTTGTACAGTAGAAACAAATGGAGGGGAAAAAAACATCAGGGAAAAAATGGGAAAAGAAGCATTTGTATAATTAATAGACAAGAACAAAATTTGTAATAGAGAAGAACAAATTTTGTTTCCTTTTGAAAAAGTGTTGTAAACAACACACAAAAACACTGAAACTTTGTGAAAAATACCGAAAATTGCCATGAAATTCTGAAGTCAGTAGTATGGGGGGCACAGGTCTGGCATGTGCTGACTGCTGTGTTGTTGTGTTATGTTGTGACTGCTGTGTTGTTGTGTTGTGACTGCTGTGGTGTTGTGTTATGCTGTGGTGTTGTGTTATGTTGTGACTGCTGTGGTGTTGTGGTTGTGTTGTGTTAGGTTGTTGTGTTATGTTATGACTGCTGTGTTGTTGTGTTATGTTGTGACTGCTGTGGTGTCGTGGTATGTTGTGACTGCTGTGTTGTTGTGTATGTTGTGACTGCTGTGTTGTTGTGTTATGTTGTGACCGCTGTGTTGTTGTGTAATGTTGTGACGCTGTGTTGTTGTGTAAGGTTGTGACTGCTGTGTTGTTGTGTAATGTTGTGACTGCTGTGTTGTTGTGTTATGTTGTGACCGCTGTGTTGTTGTGTAATGTTGTGACTGCTGTGTTGTTGTGTAAGGTTGTGACTGCTGTGTTGTTGTGTTATGTTGTGACCGATGTGTTGCTGTGTAATGTTGTGACTGCTGTGTTGTTGTGTTATGTTGTGACCGCTGTGTTTTATGCTGTGACTGTTGTGTTGTTGTGTTATGCTGTGTTGTTGTGTTATGCTGTGTTGTTGTGTTGTGACTGCTGTGTTGTTGTGTAATGTTGTGACTGCTGTGTTGTGTTATGTGCTGACTGATGTGTTATGTGCTGACTAATGTGTTGTTGTTTTATGTGCTGACTGATGTGTCACTTTGTTATGTGCTGACTGTGTCACTGATTCCTCGTTCTGTGTTAACTACGTGTCACTGATGCTATGTGTTATTTGGTGACTAACATGTCATTAATGCTATGTACTGGTGTTGCTGTGTGCAGATGATGTCTGTCCATGATGGAAGGGGCGGTGGGCAGCACAAGTGTGTATAAAACCACGGCCACACATCTTGCAACACATCATCGTATTGAACCACGGCCACACATCTTGCAACACATCATTGCATCAAACCACGGCCACGCATCTTGCAACAAGCATTATCTTGGGAGGCAGGAGATGAGCCTGCTGAAAAAAAAGAAAGCTTCATAAAACCACAGCCACACACCCCTCTCCTACCTCTCGAGTGTTCATTTCCAAAACGTTGACAGCTTTCTTTGTGAGCTTTTGTACAGAGGGGGGTTCATACACACACCTGACATGTGTTTTGTCTTTCTGAGTGGTATGTGCGCGTGTGAGGTGCATGTGGTGTGTGTGTGTGTGTGTGTGTGTGTGTGTGTGTGTGTGTGTGTGTGTGTGAGAGAGAGAGAGAGGTCACTTCCGCAGCTAGAGCTCTGAGGTTCACGATGGTGAGATTTTGTGTATGCGACCATTTTTGCTCACCATAAAGGTAGCCTCATTTTGATTTTGGGGAGGTGTGTCGTCTAAAAATATTGACATTTTATCTACACAAATAAAATAAATAAAATGCTGCCTTCTGAAAACGCATTTCACTCACACAAATAGGTTGACTTAAATACAGTCATCTAAAAATACCGACCTTTAATTCATACAAATAAAATGGCAAAAATGCGGTTATGAAAAAAACAAAACATGGACACGTAAACCACATGGATAAAATAGCTACAATGTAGTCCTCTAGAAACACAGATGTTTAATTCACACAGATAAAATGGCTACAATACAGTTGACAAAAAACAGACGTGTAAACCACAGAAATAATAAAGCTAACATTCAGTCAAATACACACGGATGTACAATCCAAACACTGAAATGGCTAAAACTTGGTCACCTAAATATACAGATTTGTAATCCACACACTAAAATGGCTAAAATACCATCACCTAGATACACAGACGTGTAATCCACACACAAAAATGGCTAAAAAAACCCAAACCCATCACCTGAAAAACCCAGACGTAATCCACACTCTAAAATGGCTAAAACACCATCACCTGAAAAACCCAGACGTAATCCACACAAAGAATGCCTAAAATACAGTTGCTCAAAAGCACAGACATTTAATCCACACAGATAAAATGGCTAAAGTACTGCCACCTTAAAATCTGTGCAATTCACACAAATAAAATGATTAAAATTAAGTAATCGAATAAAACGGGCATGTAAACCACACAAATAAAATGGCTAAAACACGGCCATCTTAAAATACTGATAAGTAAATCACATAGATGAGATGACTTACAGCCTTCTAAAACACACCGGCATTTATTAATCGACACAAATAAAATAACTAAAATACACCCATATAAAAATAACTACTTGATCCACACAAAAGAAACAACCACAGTGCAACCATATAAAAATGATACCTAATCCGCATAAATGAAATAACTAAAATGCAGTCATGTAAAAATGACCATACTTAATCCACATAAATAAAATAACTAAAATACAGCCATATAAAAATGAGATACTTAATCCACACAAATAAAATAACTAAAATACAGCCATATAAAAATGAGATACTTAATCCACATAAATAAAATAACCAAAATACAGCCATATAAAAATGACAATACTTGATCCACATAAATAAATAACTAAAATATACCCATCTAAAAATGACACTATTCAATCCACATCATAGAAAAACTAAAATGAAGCCATGTAAAAATGACTACTTAATCCACACAAATAAAATAGCTAAAAAACACCCATCTAAAAATGATACTATTTAATCCACATAAATAAAATAACTAAAATACACCATCTAAAAATGACACTATTTAATCCACATAAAAAAAACTAAAATGCAGCCATATAAAAATTGACTACTTAATCCACATAAATAAATTAACTGAAGTGCAGCTATATAAAAATGACGATACTTAATCCATGTAAATAAAATAACTAAAATGGAGCCATATAAAAATGACACCACACAAAATAACTAAAATACACCCATATAAAAATGACAATATTTGATCCACACAAATAAAATAACTAAAATGCAGCCTTTTAAAAATGACAATACTTACACCACATAAAATGACCACTTAATCCACATAAACACCTGGCGTCATGACCTTGAGGCAGAAACCAAGAAGATGGGATATACCTGGAGACAGCTGGAGAGAATAGCCCAGGACAGAGGACTCTGGCGACCTATGCTCCAGTGGGAGTGATGGACCTAGGTAAGTAAGTAATCCACATAAATAACTAAAATGCAGCCATGTAAAAATGATGATACTTAATCCACATGAATGATATACAGCTATATAAACATAATATTTAATCCACACAAATAAAATAACTAAAATGCACCCATATAAAAATGATGATACTTAATCCATATAAATAAAATAACTAAAATGCACCCATATAAAAATGACGATATTTAATCCACATAAATAAAATACCTAAAATGCACCCATATAAAAATTACGATACTTAATCCACGTAAATAAAACAACTAAAATACCACCATATAAAAATGACTACTTAATCCACATAAATAAAATAACTAAAATACAGTCATGTGGAGAATAACTACTTAATCCACACAAATAAAAGAACTAAAATACAGTCGTATAAAAATGACTACTTAATCCACGCAAATAAAATAACTAAAATACACCCATACAAAAATGACTACTTAATTCACACAAATAAAATAGCTAAAATGCACCCATATAAAAAATGACCATATTTAATCCACAGAAATAAAAGTAAAATGCACCCATGTAAAAATGACTATTTAATTTACATAAATAAAATAACTAAAATACAGCCATATAAAAATGACTACTTAACCGACATAAATAACTAAAATGCAGCCACATAGAAATGACTGCTTAATCCACATAAATAAAATAACTTAACTAAAATGCAACCATATAAAAATGATATTTAATTCACTGAAACAAAATAACTAAAATACACCCATATAAAAATGACATACTTAATCAACATAAACAAAATAACTAAAATGTAGCCATATAAAAATGACCATACTTCATCA
>CM060332.1:10778679-10801179 GCA_030674155.1 Stramonita haemastoma
ATGACACAATGATTAATAATATTGGAAAGAAAGTTGTTAACACGTTAACACTAGTATGATACAATGATTAATAATATTGGAAAGAAAGTTGTTAACACGTTAACACTAGTATGATACAATGATTAATAATATTGGAAAGAAAGTTGTTAATACGTTAACACTATTATGACACAATGATGAGTCATATTGGAAAGAAAGTTGTTAATAAGTTAACACTAGTATGACACAGTGATGAGTGTCACCATATGTCCACAAAACTGAAACTTGCTCCTTCTCCCCTGTGTGCCTGTGGTAAAGAAAACCAGACAGGCGAGCACATCCTTCAAAGGTGTACGCTATTCAGCAACCTGAGGAAGAAAGTGTGGCCAACCGAGATAACCCTACAGACCAAGCTGTACGGCCCACGAGAGGAGCTGGAAAGGACATGCCATTATTTTTCCCAGACACATCTGACAGTGTAAAGCGAACGAAAGAAGAAGAAGAAGAACTGAGCAATATAACACGGTGTTTATACTGTTAAAACATCAACACTGCATGTTTATACTGTTTATACATTAACACTGCATGTTTATACTGTTTATACATCAACACTGCATGTTTGTATTTTTTCATTTCATAAACAATGTATGTTTGTACTGTTAATACATGTTTACTGCATTTTTGTACGGTTAACACTGCATGTTTGCACTGTTATTACATTAACACTGCATGTTTGCACTGTTAATACATTAACACTGAATGTATTGTTAATACATTAACA
Organism: Stramonita haemastoma; assembly: GCA_030674155.1. Lineage (NCBI taxonomy): Eukaryota > Metazoa > Mollusca > Gastropoda > Neogastropoda > Muricidae > Stramonita > Stramonita haemastoma. The sequence goes on from CM060332.1 coordinate 10,779,440, forward strand.
CTGAATGCTTGTATTGTTGATACATTAACACTAAATGTATTAATGATACAAATGTGCAGTGTTAATAGTACAAACATGCAGTGTTAACTGTACAACAACGCAGTGTTAACAGTACAAGCATGCGGTGTTAATATACTTACAGTACAAAGAAGGAAGGTGACAGGACGGTTTAGATGTTCACATGCCTAACAATCTGTAAAATGTTAGGTGTGACCCAAAGTTTTTTGACTGGTCCATGTTTGCCAAGAAGTTCGCTTGCTGTTTCAGTCACTGCTATGTTGAAACCATCAGTCAAGGTATATATATCCATATTATCTGAGTCTATCAGAGCCAGTGCTGGGAACTTCCCATCTCATGACTCACCATCTGCCTCATAAGCCACCCAAGCAAGGTCATGTTGAAGATTATACTGAACAGACTGAAGCCACAAGCAGAGACCATCATTGCTGAGGAAAAAGCAGGTTTCAGAGCAGGGCGTAGCACTATTGAACAGATATTCAACCTCAGAATACTCTATGAGCGGTACCTTCAAACACCAACAAGACCTCTACCACATATTTATTGATTTTAAGAAGGCATTCGACACGGTGTGGTATGCAGCTTTGTAGGCAACCAAGAATTTGTACAGCATTAATGTAGATCTGATAAGTGTCATCAAAGAGCTGTACAACAAAGCTACCAGTGCAGTGTACTACAACAAGCAACATTGGATAGTGGTTTCGAACAACAGTTGGAGTAAGGCAGGGCTGTCTACTCTCACCCACTCTTTTAACCATCTTCCTTGAGAGAATCATGGCTGATGCACTGGAACACCATAAAGGATAGTCAGCATTGGTGGCAGAACAATCATAAATCTCCGCTTTGCAAACGGGCTAGCAGGATCAGAACAGGAGCTTGTCAGCTTAACAGAACACCTGAACAAGGCCTTATGCAAAGTGGCAGAATTAACACATGAGAGGGCCAGATACCAATGACACATCATTGGGCTCTGAAGTAAGGTGAAAAAAACATGGGAGAAACAACGACCCAGGAAGACCACAAAATATACCTAAGTGGAAAACGGGATAGGATGAACATGGCGTAGGGTTCCTTGTTTACAAGGACATCGTGAACACCATCATAAGCTGTCAGCCAGTGTCCAGCAGACCTATTACCATCCGCTTGAGAGCAACTCCCTTCAACATCACAGATGTACAAGCATACGCACCTACATCAGACCTCACGGATGAAGCCATAGAAGAATTCTACGACCAGCTATAGGGGGTTCTAAATCAAATTCCCAAGAAAGATATCCTTTTTGTACAAGGTGACTGGAACGCCATGATAGGAGAGGTTGCCTACAAAGACTGGGAGGGAGTTTGTGGACCACACTGCAACAAAGAAACAAATGAAAGAGGCTTGAGATTCCTGGAGATTGCCAGAAACAACCATCTCCAGCTAATGAATACACTTGACCCACATAAAAAGTCCAGAAGGTGGACATGGCATAACCCAAATGGCTTATCTGTCATCTTCAAAATAAAGATCTCTCTCTCTCTCTCTCTCTCTCTCTCTCTCTCTCTCTCTCTCTCTCTCTCTCTCTCTCTCTCTCTCTCTCTCTCTCTCTCTCTCTCTCTCTCTCTCTCTCTCTCTCTCTCTACTAGGACCTATTCTCTTTTCCTTATACATAAATGACCTTCCTCTACTTATCAAATCTAAATGTGAACTATTTGCAGATGATACAACCATACCTACATGCCATAACGACATTGACTCTCTTGCAACCATATTACAACAAAGCTGTAATGATCTTGTCAAATGGACAGAACTGAACCATATGTCTATTCACCCCCAAAAAACAAAATGCATGCTTATCACCACCAGACAAAAGCAACAAAATTTACCTCATAAACAGTTTCCAATCCACATAAGAAAGGAAGCAATTGAACAAACCTCTCATCACAAAGCTCTAGGAGTAACAATCGATGAAAATCTCAGCTGGTTCTACCACATATCTCATCTATGCAAATATCTGTCCCAAAGAGTATACCAATTGACTAAAATTAAACATTTCCTTGACTACAATTCAAGGAATTATTTTTCCAAGCTTACATACAATCCTCAATAGACTATTCCTCAACCCTCTGGGATTCTGCCAGTGCAAACACTATGAAACCGTTATTTAGTCTGTATAAACGTGCTCTCAAACTTATCCTTCTGAAGAAAACAACCTTACTTAAAGTGGATTATACTCAGTTAAATATTCTCCCCCTACAACAAAGACTAAAATATAACAAAGACATATTGATGTTTAAGATAATGGCAGGAGCTGTCCCCACCTCCTTAAGAGAAAAGTTCACAATGAATCATTCCAGAAACACTGAAAAGCCAAGTGTCCCAATCCCAAGAATAGACTTGTTTAAATCTAGTTTACTATACTCAGGCCCGGTGCTGTGGAACTCCCTTCCCGATTCAATTAAAGAGCATCAATCATTGACAACCTCCAAAAATCACCTTCTAATCCACTTGATGCACCAAAAATAATAAACCAATTATATCCCCATCTCCTTCTCCCCCTTCTCTGTCTCCCTCCCTCTGTGTGTTGTGTGTGTGTGTGTGTGTGTGTGTGTGTGTGTGTTGTTGTGTGTGTGTGTGTGTGTGTGTGTGTGTGTGTGTGTGTGTGGTGTGTGTGTGTATGTGTGGTGTGTGTGTGTGTGTGTGTGTGGAGTGTTGTGTGTGTGTGTGTGTGTGTGTGTGTGTGTGTTGTGTGTGTGTGTGTGTGTGTGTGTGTGTGTGTGTGTGTGTGTGTGTGTGTGTGTGTGTGTGTGTGTGAGTTGGGTTTTTTGTTGTTGTTGTTCTTTCTCCCCTTTTATCAAAACTTATGTTTTATGGGACTATTTTGATGATAGAGGGTGGTGGATTGATATTTTCAGTCATTTAACCTCATCGTATTCTCATGTTTGCTCTGTAATTATTGCGCCCTCTTTTCTTTTCTTTTCTTCTTCTTTTTTTGTTTTTTTTGGTGTTTTTGTTTTTGTTGCTTTGTTTTCCCTTTGTTTATTTGTTGTTGATTTTTTTCTTCAAATCAAAATCATCATTGATTCTTACTTCATATTTTTGTTTCTGAATGAGTGCCTTTTTATAACATTACCTTAATATTGTATTTCTGTCTTATTCCTTACCTGTTGTTGTTGTTCTTTCTCCCCTTTTATAAAAACTTATGTTTTATGGGACTATTTTGATGATAGATGGTGGTGGATTGATGTCTTCAGTCATTTAACCTCATCGTATTCTCATGTTGCTCCTTAATTATTGCGCCCTTTTTTCTTCTCTTTTTTTTTTGTCTTCAAATCAAAATCATCATTGATTCTTACTTCATATTTTTGTTTCTGAATGAGTGCCTTTTTATAACATTACCTCAATATTGTATCTTTATGGTGGTGGATTGATGTTTTCAGTCATTTAACCTCATCATGTTCTCATGTTGCTCTTTAATTATTGCGCCTTTTTTGTTTTGTTTTTATTTGTTTTGTTTTTGTTTGTTTTGTTTTTGTTTGTTTTCTTTTATTCAAATCAAATTCATCATTGATTCTTACTTCTTATTTTCGTTTCTGAATGAGTGCCTTTTTATAACATTACCTTAATATTGTATCTCTGTGTTTATTTCTTGCCTGTTGTTTGATACTTGATATTGTTCCTTACTTTTGGTATTTGGATCATTATAATTGTTGTTGTGTAGTTGAAGCTATTTTTTTTATCTTAATGTTATCCTTGAAAAGGGCGGGGACTGGATGTAAAAAAGCACACGAGTGGTTATCTATTATCCTCGAATAAAAGAATTTTGCCTTGCCTTGCCTTGCTTTGCCTTGCCTTGCCTTGCCTTGCCTTGCCTTGCCTTGCCTTCTCTCTCTCTCTCTCCTCTCTCTCTCTCTCCTCTCTCTCTCTCTCTCTCTCTCTCTCTCTCTCTCTCTCTCTCTCTCTCTCTCTCTCTCTCTCTCTCTCTCTCTCTTTCTCGGTGGAAGTAACAGAGCAGAGCAAGGCAGGACCTGCAGGCCTGTGTAATGCTCAGCCATCAGGAGCAGGGAGGCAGCCAAGGCCTACCAGGCGTGCTGCCTCTCAGAAACAAGCAGGAGCACAAAACACGCATGTAGAATCACGCAGGTCAATGAGCCAATCCAGCATTCTGAACTCTCTCAGGAGAGTTTCAGTGGGGGAACATCCCCATGAGAGTGGAGTGGCCTCGCGTGATAAAAGGAAGCCTGCTCAATCGGGAGCCCCTGTATCCAAAAAATAGGACATTGGCCGGGCCACAGGAAGATTATCTCGATCCAAAACTAATAAAAGACAGCTTTCTGGCTGCGTTAATAAAGCCATCAAGAAGCAGACAAATATGTTTGTAAATAATGTACATAAACAACATATCGATTTTGTCAATTATAATGTTAATGGCTTATTACAAAAAGTTAGAAAATAATGATTTTGTTAATTTCCTCTTGCTGCATGATTTCATATGTTTAACAGAAACATTTATAAGTTTTGATTTTGAATCACCACTGTTCAGTGATTTTGTTATATTTACATCAAAGGCCAAGAAATTGTCACATCAGGGCCGTTATTCTGGCGGAGTGATTGCTATGGTGAGAAAGAAGTATGCCTGCTATGTTGAAAAGGTTGATGTAAGATATGATAATATGCTTGTGCTTAACATTCAAAAGGATCTGCTACATACTAATAAAAATGTACTGCTTATCTGTGTTTACATACCTCCCTATGATTCTATGTTTTGGAACCATCATCAAAATGGCTATGGTATGGAAATGCTAGAGCAGTGTATATTGGACTTACAGGATTCAAATGATGATTTTTATGTTTTACTAACTGGAGATTTAAATGCAAGAACAACATGTGAAAACATTTCTTTTTCTGATGATGAACTTGATTGGGAGTTTAAAACAGTGTATGCTGCAAGTGAGTATCTTAGAAATTCACAAGATAAACAAATAAATGTGTTTGGTAATCAGCTGCTTGAAATATGTAATATGTTTGATTGCTTAATTTTAAATGACCTATGTCAACATGCCTTTGATGATGGTTATACATACATTTCACCCTCAGGAGCCAGTACTGTTGACTATTTTATCATGTCTTGTGAATGGTATGTATCTGTGAATATTATAGCTGTAGATATAAAAAGCATTACAGAGTCAGATCATCTGCCTGTTGTTATGAGGATTGACTTGGAAACTGATGTGACCAAACAAGGTGTGGAACAAGCAGACAAATACGAACATAAGGTAACGGAAAAACTTGTATGGAAAGATGATAAAAAAGAAGAATTTATTGAAATGCTTAACAGCCTTACCATGCAGAATAGAATTGTTAGTGCCTTAAGTTTACTTGACAGCAACATAGATGATGCTCTGGAGCAATTTATACAATGCCTGAAGGATGCAGGCAGTTGTATGCTCACAAGACAACATACCTGTCAGAGTAAACAATCAAGATGGTTTGATCATGAGTGTCATCAGGTTAAGAAAGAGAGTAGAAGAGCCTTGAATGTATTTAGAAAAACGAAAGACGAAACAGACAGACTAACTTATATTACAGCACGGAAAAAATATAGACAGTTATTAAAAACCAAACGTCAAACATTTAGAAGACAAAAGGTAGAATATCTGGCAAATAATAGTTCAAATTCAGCACTGTTCTGGAAAGAGCTCAGAAGTATGGGATGTGTCAATAAAGATAGAGTGACAAATAGTATAAGTTCTACAGAGTGGGTTAAGTATTTTAAAGAGGTATTTCAATGCAATGAAGCTGTATCTAATAACTATATGTACACAGAAGTAGATCTATTAGAAGAAAATGATCATGAATTAAACAGAGAGATCACAGAAGGAGAAATAAATGCAGCTATTCATAAACTAAAACCTGGTAAGGCATGTGGCATTGATGGAGTCACTGCAGAAATGCTAAAAAATGGAAGTAGCGAAGTCAAGCAGTTTATATTCAAGCTTTTTAATGCTATCTTCAATAAAGGTATATATCCACTGATTTGGTCCAAAGCCATTATTATTCCAATTTATAAAAAAGGAGATCCAGAGCTTGTAGATAATTATAGGGGTGTCTCACTACTGAGCATCTTATCTAAATGCTATACTTCTATATTGAACACAAGACTATATGCGTGGCTAGAAAGTAATCACTTGATCTGTGAAAACCAAGCAGGTTTTAGGAAAAGGTATTCTACAGTAGATCAGATTTTTAATTTGTATTCAATTGTCCAAAAGTGTATGTCCAAGAAAGGAAAAAAATTGTATGTTGCTTTCGTGGACTTTAAAAAAGCCTTTGACTCTGTTAGACATGAGAAACTTTTGACCTGTATCAAAAACCAGGGGATACGAGGAAAATTTCTTGTTTCATTAGCAGCCATGTATAAGTCATTGCTTTCGTGTATCCGAATAGATAGCCAGTTATCAGAGTTTTTTGAATGTCCATTAGGAGTCAGGCAAGGTTGTGTTCTAAGTCCTACATTGTTTTCAATATTTATTAACCAGCTAGCTAATGATATCAATGAAAAAGGAATACATGGTGTTCAGTTATTACCTAATATTATTGATATATTTATTCTACTATTCGCAGATGACGTTGCACTATTTTCAACAACCCTGGAGGTTTACAACACCAATTAAACATTTTGAAAGACTGCTGTAATGATCTGCAGTTAAGTGTTAATATCAATAAAACTAAAGTGATGGTATTTAGGAGAGGGGGATTTCTTTCAAAACAGGAACAATGGTATTACAATGGAATCCGGTTAGAAGTTGTGAATCAATATTGCTATTTAGGTTTCAGTTTTACAACAAAGTTGAGCTGTAAGCTGGGTACAGATCATTTAGTCACTAAAGGAAAGAAGGCAGTGGTCCAGTTAAATAAAGTCTTTCATAGGTATAAAGAAATGAACGCTAGTACTTTTTTCAAGATTTTTGACACTAAGATTCAGCCAATTTTGTTGTATTCATCAGAAATATAGGGGATCAAACAGACTAGAACATATTGAGAAAATTCATTTAATGGCATGCAAAAGATTCTTAGGTGTGCCGGTAAGAACACCTAATAAGATGGTGTATGGTGATCTAGGTAGGTTTCCACTTTATGTCAACTCTTGTACAAGCACCATCAAGTACTGGTTCAAATTATTGCAAATGGATGAAAGTAGAATACCGTATAATGCTTACTGCATGCAGTTAGAGTTAGATAGAAGTGGTAGATATTGCTGGATTTCAAAAATAAGAGAAATTTTGTGTGAAACAGGCTTTAACATTGTTTGGATGCAACAAAGTGCTGGGGATGTAAAAGTTTTCTTAGGTATATTTAAACAAAGATTAGTGGATATGTTTATACAAGAATGGGATGGGACTGTGAGAGATAAAGAGAGGTATGATATTTATAGATCATTTAAAAGTATTTTTGCAAAAGAGCAGTATTTAAACTCCATGGATGTCTACTGCTTTCGAGTGGCTATTGCGCAAGCAAGATTTAATGTTTTGCCTCTTAATAATAATGTATACAGATATAGTGATAGTATTCGAGACAAATTGTGTCCATTTTGTGCAACGAAAATTGAAAATGAAGTTCATTTTCTATTGGAATGTTACATGTACACAAGCTTGAGAGAAAAGTTTTTAAGCAAATGTATCAATGTACCAATGCAAGATCTGCTTAAAGTAACAAATAATGAGTACATGCATAGTTTGTCCAGGTATATTTTTCATGCTATCAACAAAAGAAAAACAATGTTGACCTAAGCACTTTCTTGAATAACTGTTACGAGTTGATATGTACTTATATGCATGATTTTTCTGAGACATCATTTTATTTCTGTGGATGGGTTATTGTGATTTCGGGTTTATAATCATGAAATGGAGTAATTGTGGTTTTTCCTCTTTAATCAGACATAATCGTTACTTGTTTATGCATTTGTTTTGCCAATTATGAATGAACCTATTGCTAAATCCCAAGCCCAACAAATGTATTGTGGCCCAAGGCCAATGTACATTAAATCATTTCAGTGTTCAGTGTTCAGTGTTCTCTCTCTCTCTCTCTCTCTCTCTCTCTCTCTCTCTCCTCTCTCTCTCTCTCTCTCTCTCTCTCTCTCTCTCTCTCTCTCCAAGTTTAGGGGAAGGGATAGCCTGGTGGTTAGAGTGGTGCGCTCGTGATCTGCGAACCAGGGTTCGAATCTCATTTAAGAGGATTTTTCCTCTGGAGCTAGTATCAGTACCGACTACACTCCCCCCTCCCGCCGAAAAGTCCTTCGATGAGACTACAACCGAGATCCTGTGCGCGAATGCACGCAAAACATCTTGAGCACATGTTAAACCCCGTTCCACTTTTTGGAAGAGTAGGCCATTGTGTGCCGTGGGAACGGATGTCAAAATCTGCAAAATTGTATACACACGTGGACTGCATGTAAAAAAGCATACGAGTGCTCATTCCATTATCTTCGATATAAAAGAAAAAAACGAATGAATGAATGAATGAATGAATGAATGAATGAATGAATGAATGAACGAATGAATGAATGAACGAACGAACGAACGAATGAATAAATGAATGAATGAATAAATCAATAAATTAGTCAATCATTAAGTTTTCTTCAAACTATAAATCGTGATTATTAATGATAGTATAGTCCCTACTCAGGGCACGGGCTGCATGAAAAAAAAAAGTGTCAATGCTTATGTGTCACCTTAGAGAATAAAGATTATCAGTCAATCAATCAATCAATATCTGTTTGCTATACTATTTTCCATTTTCAGAGACTCTGTATATTTCACCACAGGGTTACTGATATACAGCAAGCATGACCACCTTTCCAAGTGACACTGGTGAACAAAGAGACAACACAACCGGCTGGTCAGAGGATGCTTCATACAGGGATTACATGGAATACCAAGTCTCTCTGATCATCTGGAAAACATTCCCTCCATCTATTTTTCTGCTGGGAGCCTTTGGAAACATCGCCACAATCTGCGTCATGCGTCGTTGTAAGGACCACAACTCTTCTCAGTACGCTATTCTTATGGCCCTTGCCGTGTGTGATCTTACCTTGCTAAGTACGGCACTTCCACGTCACTGGATTTGGTACGTTTTGGGGGTAGACATTGTCCATCTGCATGCCGCCATTTGTAAGCTTCGCAACTTCCTGGTTTACAGCAGTACTTTCACGTCTGCCTGGCTGGTGACCTGTGTGACAGTACAGAGAACAATGGCAGTGCTGTGGCCACACAGAATGCGAGTGATGTGCACTGTTCGAAGAACGTGGATTGTGGTAGCAACTCTTGTCCTCTCTGCATGTGCTCTTTATTCTCATCTTCTTATTGGACTTGATGTCACACAGAATGAAGGGTGCCATGCCATTAAAGGCGCCTATGTACACTTCTACAATTGTTTTTTCTCCTGGATACATATGTTTATGGCTTCCTTCTCACCCAGTGTCTGTATGATTGTCTGTGATGTGATATTGTCTGTCAGTCTGTTTAAAGCAGTGTCTTCCTCCTCCATAGCTGCACGTGTGGAGTCAACTATCAACACTGCACACAGCACTGACAGTAGGAGGAGGAAAACCTCCTACAGAACGACTGTCATGGTTTTGGCAATATCCTGCTCTTTTCTGGTCTTAACCCTGCCAGTAAATGTGAGAATAGTGTGGTCCAATTACAATGTCAACCTTCTAAATGAAAACCCTAAGATTAAAGCTATATATGTTTTGATGCAAACAGTAACTCATCAAATGTGGTCCACCAACAGCGCCATCAATTTTGTTCTCTACTGCCTGACTGGAACCAAATTCAGAAGGGAGTTTCTCCACTGGATCCGCTGTGGTGCTCAGAGTCCCTCTGCTGCATATGTCCATGAGACAGCTTCAGATGCATCAAGGAAAGGAAGACATCATCATGGAAACAACCCTCTGTCCAAATAATGTCATCATCACTCTACATCTGAAAAGAAATTCTCTCTCTCTCTCTCTCTCTCTCTCTCTCTCTCTCTCTCTCTCTCTCTCTCTCTCTCTCTCTCTCTCTCTCTCTCTCTCTCTCTCTCTCACTCACCACACACACACACACACACACACACACCACACACACACACACACACACACACACATACACGCATGTATGCACAGGCACAGGCACACATAGAACATCTGCCCACTCCTGGAAACCTGTTCTGCTTATCAGAGAGTAGGTGATTGTGTACTGTGGGAACAGAATATAAAAATTTACAACAATACCTGCACAAGGGGATTGCATGCAAAGAAACAAAAAGGGACATGGGTATATATTATTGATTCATCCTAGATCCTCGAAATTTCAAAAAATCCAAATCAATAAAAGAAGTTTCACTTTGAATGAAATGACACGTGGGTCAGTTTTCTGTCAGATGATGTTTTACCACAACACAATCCATGGACAATTGCATTTATTCTGACCAGCCAGATCTTGGTACTACTGGCATTGGTGAATTTATCTGTTTATGGAGATCATAAAGTATTGGTATTGGTATCTACGACACCAATCTTTGCGTTGTTAAAACCAGTCAAAACAAGGGAAAAGAGAAAAACTGGATCTGAATCACTGGGCATAATCTGTTAAATTCTTTTGGCTTTTCTGAACATGTTTTATACCTTCCCAAGTTCCAGTGGTGTATGTTCTCCAAAGTCGGAATGCGGCTACCTTCTTGGTGGGCAAAAATGGTCCCATATGCAAAAATCTCACCATTGGTGAACCTTTGAGCTCTAGCAGAGGAACAAAAAGGAAAAAAAGAAACAATGGTGTTCGGTGCCCTGATATGGCCTATGTAGTGGGGGGGGGGGGGGGGGGGGGGGGGTCAAAGCACCATTATTGGATTGGCTTCATCACCACGCCATGAGGAAGTCAGAGACAAAACCATAGCAAGTCTGCCAGCTTCATCCATGTAAATCAATTCAATTTGATTCAATTTCAAGTCAAATACTTTCTTATCTCACAAATACAGGAATTCAAGTGCTACAAGCTAAAATTAAAAAAAACAATAAACACGTCCTCCATACAAAGATAAAATACCACTGCCTGACTTGCTCTTTAAAAAATAAAAGAAAGAAATAATTCCTCAGTCTTCTACTGCAGCTTCTCCACTGGCTTCCTGTCCCACAAACAGTGATGTGTAAAATCAGCATTCTCCGCCACAAATGTATCCACGAATTCGTTGGTATCTCTGGTGAAATGACCATCCTCATCTAGCCAGGTCCCAGGTGGCAGATAGAGGGACAGCCCCCAGAAATGGGGGTTAGCTGCAAAAGCAGCCCTGGACCAAACTGGCAATGTTCCTATCAGGACGAGACAGGACATTAAGTGGCCCTGTTGTCTCCATGAAATATCCCATATGACCTATGACAGGCACATCACGTGATTAAGAGCTGTGATCAAGAGCTGCTTAAAAGCTCTGTTCCCTGGGCTCCCAGGGTAACAGGAAATAAGGGTGGGGTAACCCTGTCAGAAAGGGGGTCAGCTCTATATTCCCTCAGCTCTATGTTGCCTCAGCTCTATGTTCCCTCAGCTCTATGTTTCCTCAGCTCTATGTTGCCTCAGCTCTATGTTCCCTCAGCTCTATATTCCCTCAGCTCTATATTCCCTCAGCTCTATGTTGCCTCAGCTCTATGTTCCCTCAGCTCTATATTCCATCAGCTCTATATTCCCTCAGCTCTATGTTCCCTCAGCTCTATATTCCCTCAGCTCTATGTTCCCTCAGCTCTATGTTCCCTCAGCTCTATGTTCCCTCAGCTCTATATTCCCTCAGCTCTATATTCCCTCAGCTCTATGTTGCCTCAGCTCTATATTCCCTCAGCTCTATATTCCCTCAGCTCTATGTTGCCTCAGCTCTATATTCCCTCAGCTCTATATTCCCTCAGCTCTATGTTGCCTCAGCTCTATGTTTAAAGCAAGAAATAATAATTGTCATTTGCACATAAGCACATTGTAAAAAAATCAAATAAATTAACAAAAGAAAATAATTGATATAAAAAGTAACTTTTTAGTACGATCCGTAGTTGTTTTCAGTGGAAGCATATGAAAGTATGTAAAAAATAGAGTTGAGGAAACATAGAGCTGAGGGAACACAGAGCTGAGGGAACATAGAGCTGAGGAAACATAGAGCTGAGGAAACATAGAGCTGAGGGAATATAGAGCTGAGGGAACGTAGAGCTGAGGGAACATAGAGCTGAGGAAACATAGAGCTGAGGGAATATAGAGCTGAGGGAATATAGAGCTGAGGGAACATAGAGCTGAGGGAACATAGAGCTGAGGGAATATAGAGCGAGGGAACATAGAGCTGAGGGAACATAGAGCTGAGGGAACATACTTTCATATGCTTCCACTGAAAACAACTACGGATCGTACTAAAAAGTTACTTTTTATATCAATTATTTTCTTTTGTTAATTTATTTGATTTTTTTACAATGTGCTTATGTGCAAATGACAATTATTATTTCTTGCTTTACTCATTCAGGAAGTCAATGGGAAAGACAAAGCATTTGGTTTAAATGCGTTATCTTGCTTGAAACTGCAAGACTTGCATGTAGTTATGTCTCACTGCTTGTAATGGGATTCGGCATACTCCTCTATTTATCTGTCTTTTTTTGCTGCCTGTATTTCTGTATATATGTCTGTCCATTCGTTTGCCTCTCTCTCTCTCTCTCTCTCTCTCTCTCTCTCTCTCTCTCTCTCTCTCTCTCTCTCTCTCTCTCTCTCTTCTCTCTCTCTCTCTCTCTGTGTCTCTGTCTGTCTGTCTGTCTCTCTCTGTCTCTCTCTCTCTGTGTCTCTGTCTCACGTCATTTTCATTATATACTCACGCTTGCCCACTGGTCAATTTAACCATTGCTTGACCACAGGTAATTCTGACCATTGCTTGGTCACTGGTCACTCTGACCATTAGTTGACCTCTGGTCATCATGTAACTTGACTTGAGGGAACATAGAGCTGAGGCAACATAGAGCTGAGGGAACATAGAGCTGAGGGAACATAGAGCTGAGGGAACATAGAGCTGAGGGAACATGAGCTGAGGGAACATAGAGCTGAGGGAACATAGAGCTGAGGGAACATGAGCTGAGGCAACAGAGAGCTGAGGCAACAGAGAGCTGAGGGAACATAGAGCTGAGGGAACATGAGCTGAGGGCACATAGAGCTGAGGGAACATAGACATGCTCCCGTCAGAAAGATAGAGGGATTAAGTCAGCAGTATCAAGCTAAAGAGTGCCCTCTAACAAATCATGATTCCATCCAATAAAACTGCATGAAGATACTGTCCCATACAAGTGATAGTAATGGTGCTTGCCCTGTAAGGACACTCTAGGCAGTGCTGGGCTCTGAGCTTCAATGGGTCCCACCCTCAGCTTCTGGAGGACCCTCTAGCCTGTCCTGAGGAGTCAAGGGACAGTGGTGGAGAGTAACTGGCCAACTTACCAGAGTACATTAACCCCTCATCATTATGCAGTGGAATGCAGAGGGAGTCTTTAATAAGAAGACTGATCTGGAAAAAAAACACTGCAAGACAAAAATTGGGAGCATGTGTTGTATACAAGAAATGCATCTAAAAAGTAAGATCGTGGTTATACTCTTTTCAAACAAAGCCAATAGGTCAGATGCTCCAAAGAAGAATATCAGCAAGAGGTGTTTTTTTCACCATGCCTTGTCAGTCCTAAAAGCTCAGTTAACACAAGTCGCCAGCGCATCTGACTTTGGCATGGGAGATAACTGTTATCTTTTAAGTCTTTCCGAAAAAGAAAGCAGGAGAATGGACCAAGAAGGCAGACAAGAGACGAGAAGGAGGTGAAAGGAAGAAAAGGAACAAGACAGAAAAAGAAAGGAATAGAAAAGAAGGAATTCCTAGCAGAGAATTTCCAGGTAGGGATGCTATCCATACTGACAGGCCCCCGACATCCCCACGAGGAAGAATATCATTTTACGTTGAAGGTCTTCAAGGAAGCAAATATTCTGCAGCCTTCACAAATCATCTGTAGCTTTAAAACTGCGTAAGTTGATTGAAACTCTGTACAACTTACGCTGTTTCTAAAGGCTGTCAGTAATATTCAAAAAAATCTTCTTCTTTTTTCTTGTTTGCTGCTTCATCTTCTGTAACGTTTCTGTCCTATTTCCACGCCGTCCATTTCAATCTCTCTGCCCCGACCTAGCTACACCCAGATTCGTAATGTCATATCCCCAGGGCCGGTGGTCCACAGAGAACCCATCAATGTCAGGCCACCGTGGGGCCACCAGCAAGAGGAACCCAGCACTGCTGCTGGGTCACGTTGGGGGTGTTCATGGGTGCCTGTTTTGAGTTCACATCCGCAAGACACAGTATTAGCTCAGTCACAGAGCCAGACTGAGTGAGCCGCCCACCCGAGGTGGCGACCACCACAACGTTCCAAAGACTGTCCCCCGCGAACCTACAATCCCCAAAGTTTTGACACAAACTCACCACAGGCACGTAAGTGCATGGGGAAACCGAATCTGAGGTCATCATGAGACAGGAGCAACCCAAGCCTCCAACAACCTTTTTATACAGTACATTGCAATACATCACGTGACATCACATAACTATAGTTATCACATCACAATACCGAACATAACACATCAATACATAACAATACAGCACATCACAATACAGTACATCACAATAAAGTACATCCCAATACATCACCTCACAATACAGCACATCACAATACATCGCAATACATCCCCTCACAATACATCACATTACATAACATCACATCACAATACACCCCAATACATTACATCCCAATACATCACATCACAATACATTACATCCCAATACATCACATCCCAATACATCACATCCCAATACATCACAACCCAATACATCACAGCCCAATACATCACAGCCCAATACATCACAGCCCAATACATCACAGCACAATATATCACATCACAATGTATCACATCAAAACACACCACATAACATCAGAATACATCACAACACAATATAGCACATTACAACACATCACAACACAATACAGCACATCACATCACAATACAACGCATCAAAATACATCACATAACAATACACCACAACACACTAAAATACAGCACATCAAATCACAATACAGCACATCACAATACAGCACATAACAACACACCACAACGCACTAAAATGCAGCACATCAAATCACAACACAGCACATCACAATACATCACATAACAATACACCACAACGCACTAAAATACAGCACATTAAATCACAATTCAGCATATCACATTACAGCACATCGCAGTTGATCACAACACGATACATCACATCACATCACAATCCATCGCTTCACAATACAGCACATTCCAATACAAAAATCACAATACAGCACATCACATCACCACATAACACATCACAATACATCACATCACAATACAGCAGATCACAATACATCACATCTCTGTACAGCACATCACAATACATTACATCACAAAACATCACATCACATTACAATAGAGCGCATCACAATACATTACATTACAATACAGCACATCACATGACATCACAACATAATACAGCACAGCACAATAATCACATCACAATATGGCAGATCATACTACTTCACATCACAATACATCACACCACATCACTTATTTCAATAAAGTTCTGTTTGTACAAAAAGTTGTCGATGGAAATGACCCTCCCAAGATCTCCAGTAGATTCAAAATTACTGAGCACAGGCATAACCATCTACTAACATTTTCACAGACCCAGAAACAATCCTTACAAAACAAGCTTCTTATATTCAAGTAGTGATTTATGGAACAAGCTCCCAAAACGTTTAAAATGTATCAAAAATAAAAATCAGTTAAAAAATCAGTTGAAAAACCACTTAATGCGCATCTGCAAAAATGTTTAAGAACTAAACATGAATCCAATCAACCATATTTTAGATTAGATTAAAGATATTGGTATTCCCTGCTCACCCTAAAAATCTTTCACGTGTGGTTTATTGTGACTGAAAAATCTACACTTTGCTTGTTATATATGTATGTGGAAGGGGGAAATGGAGGAGAAAGGTTTTTTTTTATCTAGTCTATTTGTTTATGAATTTTTAAAAAATTAAATTTATTTCTGAACAGGATAGGGTATAAGTGATGTATGTAAACACGTGTACACTCTCCAAATTCAAAAGAAAACCAAACCACTGATCTGATGACTAGATTGGAGACATTTTTTCATGCAGTTTTTCTTACCCTGTTCAATAGTTTGAGTAAAAACGGTTTTGGAATCTATTCTATTACTTTTATTAATGGGACTATTAGCACTTTTACATTTATATTACTTTGGTTAGTGGTTAAGGCCTTTCTTTTTGCTTTCTTTCTTCTTTTTTTGTTTTGTTTTGTTTTTTGTGGGGGTTTTTTGGTCTTAGTTCGTATGTGTAGGGATTTTTATTTATCAATATAATCATAAATCATTACTATAATTCTTCTGTTTGCTGTTTGTGTTTTCCCCCTTCCTCCTTGATACCCCCTCCCATCCGTTCCCACCCCCTCCCCGTTTTTTTTTTTTTTTTTTTTTTTTTTTTTTTTTTTTTTTTTTTTTTTTTTTTTGTTTGACTGTATGTTTGTTAGTGTATATGTTATTTCCTCTCAGTGGTGATGGGTATTATCATATGGTATTGTTGCGTTTGTTGTTTTTTTTCGTTTTCTTCCTTCTAATATATAAAGTATGAACTGAAGTATGCAGATATTGTAATCTGACATAAATTGCTTATTGACATCTCATGGATTCTTTTTATTTTTTAAGTCTTAAATAATGGTATTGGTGACATTACAACTGATATAAGCTGTTTGTTTGACACTATATGATTTTTAAAAAACTTAATGTGAGCATGCGCGTACGTACATACGTGCTGTGTTGATGAGCGCGCGAACCGTGTATATATATATATATATATATATATATATATATATATATATATATATATATATATATATATATATATATATATATATATATATATTATATATATATATATTTTTATATATATATATATATATATATATATATATATATAATTTATATATTATTCTCACTGAATGTCTCACCTATTGTCTAAACATGTCTATTATCCATATCAAGAAATGTTTTATCATATTTTGTACTCTATATCTTAATAATCACGCGTGTCGAATGTGATTCATTTTTTGGTGAAAGCTGAATAACTATGTCAATCATGATTTGGATAGGATTATGAACATAATTTTATGACTATAATCATAAGATTGATTTAGGTATTAGAGTATACGTTTTAAAATATGTGCCTTATAGTGGATAGCTTACTCTTATGTTTCGTTATATGATTTTATTTAGAATTTAAGCCATATAATTATTTTATTTTACCTTAGAATCAGGTTATTGATGACATTCACGAGAACCTGTAATGTGTGTGTGTGTGTGTGTGTGTGTGTGTGTGTGTGTGTGTGTGTGTGTGTGTGTGTGTGTGTGTGTGTGTGTGTGTGTGGTGTGTGTGTGGTGTGTGGTGTGTGTGTGTGTGTGTGTGTGTGTGTGTGTTGTGTGTGGTGTGTGTGAATCATTACCCAATTTATAAAAAATGATATGCTTTTTTAAATTTAAAAAGATATAACTGGGAAGTCCTATATAATTTGGTATTGGTAGTATTCTCCCCCCGTCATGAGGATAGCAGTTAATACTATGATTTATATGACTTATTTTATCGATAGAGGGTGGTGGGTTGATGCTTTTAGTGGTTTACCTCGTTATGTTCTCTTGTTTACTCTTGACCTATTAGCATTTTTAAAAAATCACCATTTGATTATAATTTCTTTTCTCCGTTTGTTTGTTTGTTTACGTTTTTTTTGTTTTTTTTGTTGTTTTTTTTTTGGGGGGGGGGGATGAGCGCATTTTTTATTACTTTATTATAGTCTTGTTGTCGTTATTTTTTTGTCTGTTGTTTGGCACTGGGTATAGTTTCTTGTTCTTGGTATTTGGATCATTAATGTTGTTGTTGCTTAGTTAAAGGAGTTGTTGTTTTTAAAATCTAGATTTGATCATTGATAAGGGCGGGACAGGATGTAAAAAAGCACGTGAGTGATTATTCAGTATTCTCGAAATAAAATAATTTGATTTGATTTGATTTTGATTTGATCTCTCTCTGTGTGTGCTGTGTGTGTGTGTGTGTGTGTGTGTGTGTGTGTGTGTGTGTGTGTGTGTGTGTGTGTGTGTGTGTGTGTGTGTGTGTGTGTGTGTGTGTGTGTGTTGCGTATGTGCGTATGTGCGTGCGTGCGTCTTTCTGTCTGTCTGTCTGTCTGTCTGTCTGTCTGTCTATCAGCTAATCTTTACAATGTGTAGCAAAAGTAAACTTTAACCTCTATTCACTATTACCAGCATTTCAGCACAGACAAAACGAACCAAGCGAGGTGAATGCTGTATGTCTTGGGAATAAACGTAGGATTGTAGGTTGCTTCCCATGAATCGGATCTCTCCCGGATAGCTTAGTGGTCAGAACATTGCGCTCGCAATTTGAAGACCCAGGTTGAGTCCCGTCGAGGAAATTTTCTTCCTGGAGTTAACATCAGTGCTGACTCCACTCTCCCCAAAAGTCCTTGGGATGAGACTTTAAACTGAGGCCCCGTGTGCGAACGCACGCAGAACATCTTGCGCACACGTTAAAATCCTGTTCCGCTTTTCGTAAGAGTAGGCCATCGTGTGCCGGTGGGAACAGATGACAATATTTACAAAACTTCATACACACGGGGACCGGATGAAAAAAAGCACATGATTGCTTATTCTGTTATCCTAGATATAAAAGAATAAATAAATAAATAAATAAATGAATAAATAAATAAATAAATAAAATCTCTCTCCTCTCTCTCTCTCTCTCTCTCTCTCTCTCTCTCTCTCTCTCTCTCTCTCTCTCTCTCTCTCTCTCTCTCTCTCTCAGAAGTGTAAATCAAATGGCGTCTCACGTCAAGACGTAGCGAAAGAAGATAGTTTTGCTTTTACCAGGTTTATAGGGAAACAAAACACACACGTCGACAGAAAACGAAAAAAAAAAAAATGCTGGGTGGCGCTGCTCTTGGGGGGACACGCTCTTCATGGGAAGAGCAGCCCCAATGTCACGAGGGGGAAATCTGCCGTGACGTAAAGTCGTATACAATTTATACAAATATCTTCGGATACTTAATCTGATTTCCAGTCTGTAGATTAAGTCATCACAGAAGCCAGGAAAGGACATCATTGTCAAGGAGTACGAAATTACATCAACACTTAATGTATCTTGCTTAATGCAAACTTTTTTTCCTTCCTAATTTCATGAAAATATTGGTTATTTTGTGTTGCTTAATAATTATAGGAAAAGATAGCTGGGTTTAGCGGTTTTTGTTTGATTTGGTTTGGTTTGGTTTGATTTGGTTTGGTTTGGTTTGGTTTGGTTTGGTTTGGTTTGGTTTGGTTTGGTTTGGTTTGGTTTGATTTGGTTTGGTTTGGTTTGGTTTGATTTGGTTTGGTTTGGTTTGGTTTGGTTTGGTTTGGTTTGGTTTGGTTTGGTTTGGTTTGATTTGGTTTGGTTTGGTTTGGTTTGATTTGGTTTGGTTTGGTTTGGTTTGGTTTGGTTTGGTGAGGTTTGGTTTGGTTTGGTTTGATTTGGTTTGGTTTGGTGAGGTTTGGTGAGGTTTGGTGAGGTTTGGTTTGGTTTGGTGAGGTTTGGTTTGGTGAGGTTTGGTTTGGTTTGGTGAGGTTTGGTTTGGTTTGGTTTGGTTTGATTTGGTTTGGTTTGGTTTGGTTTGGTTTGGTTTGGTTTGGTGAGGTTTGGTGAGGTTTGGTGAGGTTTGGTTTGGTTTGGTGAGGTTTGGTGAGGTTTGGTGAGGTTTGGTTTGGTTTGGTTTGGTTTGGTGAGGTTTGGTTTGGTTTGGTTTGGTTTGGTTTGGTTTGGTGAGGTTTGGTTTGGTTTGGTGAGGTTTGGTTTGGTTTGGTGAGGTTTGGTGAGGTTTGGTGAGGTTTGGTGAGGTTTGGTGAGGTTTGGTGAGGTTTGGTTTGGTTTGGTGAGGTTTGGTTTGGTGAGGTTTGGTTTGGTTTGGTGAGGTTTGGTTTGGTTTGGTGAGGTTTGGTGAGGTTTGGTTTGGTTTGGTGAGGTTTGGTGAGGTTTGGTTTGGTTTGGTGAGGTTTGGTTTGGTTTGGTTTGGTTTGGTTTTTGGTTGGGTTGGGTTGGTTAGGTTTGATTTGGTTTGGTTTGGTTTGATTTGGTTTGGTTTGGTTTGGTTTGGTTTGGTGAGGTTTGGTGAGGTTTGGTGAGGTTTGGTTTGGTTTGGTGAGGTTTGGTTTGGTTTGGTGAGGTTTGGTGAGGTTTGGTGAGGTTTGGTTTGGTTTGGTGAGGTTTGGTTTGGTTTGGTTTTGTTCAGTGAGGTTAGGTTTGGTGAGGTTTGGTGAGGTTTTGTTTGGTTTTGTTTGGTGAGGTTTGGTTTGGTTTGGTTTGGTTTGGTGAGGTTTGGTGAGGTTTGGTTTGGTTTGGTTTGGTGAGGTTTGGTGAGGTTTGGTGGGTTTGGTTTGGTTTGGTTTGGTGAGGTTTGGTTTGGTTTGGTTTGGTGAGGTTTGGTGAGGTTTGGTTTGGTTTTGTTTGGTGAGGTTTGGTTTGGTTTGGTTTGGTGAGGTTTGGTGAGGTTTGGTTTGGTTTGGTTTGGTGAGGTTTGGTTTGGTTTGGTGAGGTTTGGTGAGGTTTGGTTTGGTTTGGTTTGGTTTGGTGAGGTTTGGTTTGGTTTGGTGAGGTTTGGTTTGGTTTGGTTTGGTGAGGTTTGGTTTGGTGAGGTTTGGTTTGGTTTGGTTTGGTTTGGTTGGTTTGGTTTGGTTTGGTTTGGTTTGGTTTGGTGAGGTTTGGTTTGGGTTTTTGGTTGGGTTGGGTTGGTTAGGTTTTGTTCAGTGAGGTTAGGTTTGGTGAGGTTTGCTTTGGTTTGGTTTTAATATTATGCTCCACTATCCTTTAAAGGAATGGGCTCCACCAGAGGGGGGGGGGGGGGGGGGCAAAGGAAGGATAGCCTGGTGGTTAGAGCGCTGTGCAGGCGATCTGACAGCTATCTATAGATATATAAATAAAAATTATGTTCGAGCCACTACCGAGAGCCCCGTTCAAGGGGATTTTCCCCCTGGGGTTAACATCAACTTCAGTGCCAACTCCACCCCTATGAGGAGCCCTTCGGATAAGACTAGGAGCTGGGGTCCTGTGTGCGGAATCACGTAGAACACCTTTGCACACACGTTTTAAACCCGTTCTGCCCTTCTGAAGAGTAGGCCATGTTGTGTCTATGGGAACAGATGACAACATTGACAGAACCGCGTGCACATTGAGTCTGAAGGAAGAAAGAAAGTAAGAAAGAAAAAAAGAAAGAAAGAGAGGAAGGAAGGAAGGTAAAAAGAAAGGCAGGAAGGCAGGAAGAAAGAAAGAAAAAAAGAAAAGAAAAAAATGAAAGAAAGAACGAACGAAAGAAAGACAGCACATGAGTGTTTACTCCATTATCCTCGAAACAAAAGAATAAAAAAAAACAATAAATAAAATAACGGGGTTTTTGTGTGTGTGCAGCTAGAGTTCCGAGGTCCACCAATGGTGAGATTTTTGCGTTTGTGACCGGTTTTTTGTCCACCATTAAGGTAGCCGCTTTACGACTTCGGGGATGTATAACGGTTTAAGCGTACTCGAGATACATGGCTTCAAAAACCCAACACAG
>CM060332.1:10811179-10813679 GCA_030674155.1 Stramonita haemastoma
AACTTTTTTCTTGTTGTTTGGCTAGAGCTCCAAAATTCATCGAATGGTAATATTTAAGGTAGTTGCATTCCAACCTCGGGAATGATATTTTAAACACGATTTCAGTGTGCATGCGTTGGGCTTTTTAAATTTTTATTTTGTCATCTGTTCCTACTGGCACTCAATGGCCTAACACTTCTGAAAGGCAGAATGAGTTTTTAACTTGTGCGCAAAATGTTCAGCGAGTGTTTATAAGGACTTGTTGGTTTGAAGTCTCATCCCAAGGATTTTTAGGGGAGCGGAATCACTACTGATGTAAAATCCCATCATATGGATGCCTCGGTGGTAGCTCCAGCATGGGCCATCAGATCGCGAGCACAATTCTCTAACCACTATGCTATCCCACCCCCATAATTATATGTCAGTGGTGCCTGGGTTTTTATCACAGTACTTGATTAAACCATTGACACTGGGGGCAACAGCAAAGTGAGAGGCTGTATGATCAGTGGCTTTCCCACTCATGGATTTTCACTTGACATCTCATTCTTTAGTGATCAGCTATGGCTCTGGTTGTCTGGGCTGACTTCTCCCTTCATTTTCTCAGGAGTCGTTTGGGTAATGCACTTAACTTCTCAAGCAGTGTGTGTGTGTGTGCACGCGCACATGTGTCTGTCTGTCTGTCTCTGTGTGTCTGTGTCTAGGTCTCTTTCTGTGTCATTGTGTGAATACGTTTCATGAGCATTTTTTTTCAAATGAAAAGCATCATCTACCATTAATAATAGCTCTTTATGACAGCAAAACAATAGCTCTTTCAGAAAGAAAGAAAGAAAGTAATACAGACTAAAGAAAGAAAAGAAGAGAAAAATAAGAAAAAAAAATCTAGCAAAATAAAACAAGAAAATAAGAACGATTACTCATAATGACAGCAGACAGCACTCTTAAAGAAAAATTGAAACAAACAAAACAAAAACAAAAATCGAAAGAAAGAATGAAAAAACAACAGAACTGAGAAAACGAAGAAAAAACTTAAATGAAGGATGACAGACTCACAGAAAAAAAAACGAGAGAGACAAAACAAAAAAAGAGAGAGAGAGAAACACTCAAACAGAAACAAAGACAGAAAGAAAAGCTCTATTGCTTTGTGGCAGATCCTACGTCATGTGTAGGTCACACAGGCTGACTGACAGTGACACTGTTACACAAGTGACAGCCCTGGTGACAAACTGCAGGACATGTGACGTCATTGTGTCTTCTGCACGTCACGGAATTGGCTATTTTGTTTGTTTTGTTGGGAGTTTTGGTCCGTTTTTCCTGTCCCTTGTTCTGCTTTCTTCATTGGGGAAGAGAAAGAAAGAAAGAAAGAATCAAAGACAGACAGACAGACAGACAGACAGACAGACAGACAGACACACAGAGAATCATAGAGACAGAGTCAGATGCAGGCATACCAAGGAACAGAAAGTTTGGTGAGAATGAGGGAAAGAGCGTAAGAGAAAAAGAAAGTGAGAAAGATAGAAAGAGAGAAAGAACACAATCAAAAGAAGGAAATATATGAATAAAAGAGGGAAAGAATAAAGAGTTAACTAAGACAGACCAATAGATAGATATCACAGTACTTAAGTCAAACACGGAGAGCCTAAGAAAGAAAGAAATGAAAGAAAGAAAGAGAGAAAGAAAAAGAAAGAAAGGACGAAAGAAAAGAAAGAAAGAAAAGAAAGGAAGAATAAAAGACAGAAAGAAACACAGACAGGCAGGCAGAAAGATAGAAAGAGACCAAGAAAGAGAACAGAAACCAAAAAAAAAGAAAGGAACAGAAAGAAAGGAATAAGAAAAACAAGAACCAAGAAAAGGCGAGAAGACAGAAAGAAAAAAGGACATAAAGAAAACAGGGAAGAACAAAAAAAAAAACAACCTCAAGAAACAGGAAAAAAACACTTTGATTGAAGACAGACAGACAGACAAACATAGAAACACACCCCTCCTCCCCCCAAAAAAACCCCACAAAACAAAAACAAAAAACAACAACTGAAAAAGAGAGAAACAAAAGCTGTACTGCTTTCCACCAGAGCCTACCTGGTCTGTACGTCACACAGGCTGACTGAAAGGGATACTGTCACACAGTTGACAGTGGTGACGTACTGCAGGACAGGTGACGTCATTGTGTCTTCTGCACGTCACAGAATGGTCATTTTTTTCCTATCCGATTTTCCTCACAGTGTTCTTCTTCCTTCATTGAGAAGATGAAGAGAAGAGAGAGAGAGAGAGAGAGAGAGAGAGAGAGAGAGAGAGAGAGAGAGAGAGAGAGAGAGAGAGAGAGAGAGAGAGAGAGAGGAGAGTGAAACAGAGAGAACAGACATAAAAACAGAAGAGAAAGACAGATCAAGACAGAGAGAGAGAGAGAGAAGAGGACAGAGAAAGAGAAGGGAAGGGAGTAAAAAGGACAGGAGAGCAGGAAAGAAAGGAAAAAAGAAGAGACAGAAAGGAAAAAAGAGATAAAGATAGTAATACAAACATGCAGACA
>CM060332.1:10826179-10841179 GCA_030674155.1 Stramonita haemastoma
TGTCCCCCTTAATGCTAATGGATACGGTGTTAAGTGACCATTGCCATTCTGTTGTTTCCTTCTCCTATCTGTCCCTGCCTTAAACATCTGAAACTCCCTTCACCCTAACATAGCGTATAACCTTTATAAGTGTGTGAGCGCGCGCGCGCGGTGTGTGCTGGTGTGCGTGTGTGCGTGTGCGTGTGTGGGTGTGCGCGCGCGAGTATGTGTACATTCGAATTTTCTAAGACTATTAATCGTTATTGATTGCTTGTGTGTTGTATAGGTTGAATACAAGCGCTTTGAGTTGTTTGTTTTTTTTAGTGCAAGATATAGTGCTATATAAATTCCATTGTGTTGTTGTTGTTGTGTCGTCATCGTCATCATCATCATCATCATCATCATCATCATCATCTCGTCGTCGTCGTCGTCGTCGTCGTCGTCGTGTTGTTGTTATTATTATTATTATTATTATTATTTTATTTTATTATTATTGTTGTTGTTGTTGTTTTCGTCATCATGATCATTATCATTATTTTTATCATCATCATGATCATTCATCATCATCATCATTACTGTCATTGTTATCATCATCATTATTATTATTGCTGTGTCCTCTACACACCGCAGACTACGGCAGCAAGTGCATGATGACTTCCAACACTGGCACCTTGGCCTGCTGCGGCAAACACATGGTGGACAGCAAGACACACATCTGCTGTAGTAATGATCCCGTGCCTAAAGGTTGGTGCATCTGTGTGTGTGTGTGTGTGTGTGTGTGTGTGTGTGTGTGTGTGTGTGTGTGTGTGTGTGTGTGTGTGTGTGTGTGTGTGTGTGTGTGTGTGTGTGTGCTGTGGTGTGTGTGGTGTGGTGTGTGTGGGGTGGGGGGTTGGTGTGTGGGTTGGTGTGTGTGTGTTTGCGCGCGCAGGTGTGCGTGTGTGCGTGCGTGCGCGTGTACTTGTGCTAAAACGACATAAAATTTAGATTGTTCAAAGCCCCATCCTCTCTCTCTCTCTCTCTCTCTCTCTCTCTCTCTCTCTCTTCTCTCTCTCTCTCTCTCTCTCTCTCTCTCTCTCTCTCTCTCTCTCTCTCTTTCAAAAATACATATAAACAAACATGCTCCCCTGAACACACTCTTGCAAACGCATGCACTCACGCACATGTACACACGCATGTGCACACACGCACGCACCACATTCACAATGCACACATACACACACACACAGAGCTGTCAAACGAACAAAAATATCAATCGACAAGTCATTTCAACGGTGCCTAAAAAGAATTAAAATGACACAACGCAAGAAAACAATGAAGAAATCACAACTTAGAATTATATGCTGAGAATGATTTGATTTATTACGATGGTTCTATTTCACTTTTATTCAGTCTAGTTATTAGAAACCTTTTTTAAATGTAAAATAATGTGTTGGCTGGACTAGTTTAGGCTACACAGGTAAGGATTGATTTTGGTAAAAGTGTGAAGTTCTTGTTTGGCACTAGGCATTATACTACTATTGGATAAAATCGGTACAGTGATTAATATCTTGATGGAAAAGCGCCAATGCTGGCAACTAGAACAGCAGTGGCGGAAATTAAAAAACCCTGAAATTAACAAACAGCTTTTCCGAACGCAAAAAAACAAAGTAAAGCTTGTAATCCATTAAGCAAAGACAGACTACTACTCTCCCAAATTCTCTGTGCTACATCCATAAAATATCTTTTTTCCCCCTCCTCTTTTCCCTACCTGCTCCTGCTTTCTCACAATGCCTTCCACAACTTGTACCCACCATCACTGAAATAGTAAACTCATCTTTTCTGACAGGAAATTTCCCATCACCTCCCAAGGTGCAATAGTCACACCTCTACTAAAAAAAAAAAAAAAAAAAAAAAAGCACGACCTTAATCTCAAAATTTTAAAGAGTTATAGACCAGTCTCAAGCTTACTTTTTGTCTCTAAGTACTTGAAAAGGTTGTTCTAAAACAGATCAACATCCACCTTCATTCCAATGACCCCTTTCCCCTTTCAATCTACAGTACCGAAACCACCCTTGTGGTGGATCGTGGTCTAGAGATAATGCCCCTGCCTAGAAAGCGAAAAGTCCCAAAACTTTTCCCCCATCCATTAGACCATGAGTGGTGGTGGTCTGGGTGCAAGTCTTTTGAATGAGACGATAAACCGAGGTCCCGTGTGTTATACACCATTATTTAGCATATGTAAAAGCACCCACATCAACAAGAGGGTTGCCCTGGCAAAATTCTGTAGCAAAAAGCCAAACTGATAGGGAAACAAATACAGTCGCAGACAGGAAAAGAAAAAAAAAGGATGGCGCTGTACTTGTGCCGATGCGCTCTCCCTGGGAAGAGCAGCTTGAATTTCACGCAGAGAAATCTGCTCTGGCATATAGTGGTATAAAACAAAAGTCAACACTTAAGATACACTTATGCTTGCTTCTGATGCAGGAAAAACTTCCTCCACACTCGTCTTGGCTTATCTGCAGCCTTCGGCATTATAGATCACTAAATCCTTTTTTCACCTCCAAAATACGTTTGGTATTAATGGCACAGCCCTCACCTGGTTTAGTTCATACCTTACAGACCGAGTCTAGAAGGTCTTTGTACACAAAATACAATCAAAATTTGTCAAACTGGAATTTGGAGTCCAACAAGGATCAGTTCTGGGTCTTGTTCTCTTCAACTTCTACACTGCTCTACTCTCACATAGGTATTATAAACAACCATCATATTGATCCTCATTTGTATGCTGACGGTGCTCACTTTAATGCAGTGACACTTTTGAAAACTTGCCTTCCCTCCAGACAAATATGCCTACTGCCTTCAAGACATTCAAAACTGGATTGCTCGGAACAAGTTACAGCTAAATACCAACAAAATTGAGGCTGTGCTCATGGGTACCGAACATAAACTTTCCTCCACCGCACAACTTCAATAGAATTCGGCAATACGTCTGCAGCTCCTTTGTCCAGCTGTATGAAGTATTAAGGTTTAATTCTCCACAAACACACTCTCCATGGAAAATTCATACACCACACCTGCCAGTCCTGCATGCTACTATCCATTACGGCGCATAAGCGCGATCTGCAAGTATCTTTCCACTGATGCAACACCCCAACTTGTCACATCTCTCATTCTTTCACGTTTGACTGATGACTTGATTTATGCCTATGAATTCCCATTGGGAACAAAGGGCCGCAACAACACCCCTCCAACGGACTCGGTTCTGGGAGATCCTCTTCAGCTCAGCCCACGTCATTCCGGCTGCCTTCGTCTCTGCTTTAATGCTTCTGCGCCAGGTCTGTTTTGGTTGACCCGCTTTCCACTTCTCTTGTGGATTCCAGTCAAGGTCCTGCTTGGTGACATTTGAAGCAAGCTTGCGGAGCGTATGGCCGATTTATCCCCATTTCCTTTTCTTCTCTTTGTCTCCATTGGAGCGAGTCTGGTCCTGTCCAAAGTTCTTCGTTTGTGATGACTTCTGGCCACCTGATGCTGAGGATGTTCCTGAGACATCTGTTGGTGAATGTCTGGAGTTTGTGGTGTGCCTTTGTTACGCACCAGGTTTCTGAGCCATAAAGTAGACCAACGACGTTGGTGTTGAAGATTTGGATCTTGTTGTGGAGTGAGAGGGCTGTTGATCTCCAAATTGGTCGAAGGTTTTTGAAGGTGTGGCGGGATTTATTGATTTGACACTTGATGTCTTCGTCCGTCCCCCCACTTTACTGACGACACTGCCAGGTAGGTAAATTTTCTTTTTATTTGTCGACTTCCTTGTTGTTTTCTGGGTGTAGTTGCACTGGGTCTTGTTTCTTGTTGTTCACCTTCATAACCTCCATCTTCCTGATGTTGATTTGGAGGCCTATTTTTTTGGCTTCTTCTGCAACGTGACATAGCTTCTCTTGTGGATCTTGGTGCCTGTGGGAGAGAAGGCTGATGTCGTCTGCGAAGTCCAGGTCTTCCAGCTGCTTTGTGAAGGTCCACTGTATGCCAGTTCTCCTGCCTGCTGTGGCCTGTTGCATTATCCAGTCAACCACCAACAGGAACATGGTTGGCGACAACAAACAGCTCTGACAAACACCGGTTTGTATGGAGAAGGGTTCCGTCAGTTTCCCATCATGGATGACTTGACAGGTGACATCTTCATATTGTTGTTGGATGATGGTGACGTACTTTGGTGGAAACCCATAGTGGTGCATCAGTCTCCAGATGACATCTCTGTCGACGCTGTCGAATACCTTCTGAAAGTCGACAGAGACTGAACGCAAGGGGGTCTGCCACTCCAGGGACTGCTTGATAATGATGTGCATTGTGGCGATCTGATCTGTGCATGATCTGTCTTATCGGAAGCCTGCCTGTTCATCCCTAGTGTCTTGTCTAGTGCCGTCTTCAGTCTTTCTAAGATTATTCTTGTCAGTACTTTCCCTGGGATAGACAGCAGCATGATTCCTCTCCACTTATTACAGGATGACAGTCCCCTTTCTTTGGCAGCTTCACAAGGTAGTCTTTTTTCAGTCTTCTGGCACACTCTCTTGCTCCCAGATCTTGTATAGGAGTGAATGCAGCATGTCAGTTGAAGTCTGGATATCTGCCTCCAGTGTTTCAAGGGGTATACTGTCGGGCCTGTGCTTTGCCCGATTTGAGTGACTTTATGGCTTTGGTGATCTTACCTTTGGTAGAGGGGCCTGTGTTGATCTTTCATATTTAGACTGCTGTAATTCTCTTTTGGCTGGTCTACTAGCATCATCAATCCACTCCCTTCAATGCATATAAAGCTCAGCAGTTAACTAATATTAAGAAATATAAAAAAATAAATCTAAACACATCCATCCTCTCTTGCAATCTCTTCACTGGCTGCCTGTCCCACAAAGACTGAAATACAAGATCAACACCCTCTGTTTCAAATGTCTCCACAAATCTGCACCCTGTAATCTCTGCAACTGTCTTCCCCTACTCCATCTCGTTCCCTTCGTTCAGCCGCAGATACTTTGGGTTTTCGAACACCCATACCAGATTAAAAAAAAAACAACTGCTGGCCGTCACTCTGTCTCAGTTTCTGGTCCATCCACCTGGAATGACCTCCCTCTCTCACGTCACCAAAACCTTTATAAATCCGCCTCAAAACGCACTTATTTCCTACCTGAGACTTTCCCCTCATAATTTATCTGCCCATACTTCAACCTCCTTAATCTCCACCACACTACCTAAGCGTGTTAGTGTTTTTTGTTGTGTGTGTGTGTGTGTGTGTTTTGGTGTGTGTTGTGTGTGTGTGTGTGTGGGTGTTGTGGTTTGTGTAGTTGTGTGTGTGTGTGTGTTGTGTGTGTGTGTGTGTGTGTGTGTGTGTGTGTGTGTGGTGAATTTGAAATCTATTGGTCCTAATGCTGTGAAAAGTTGCACGCGTGTAAATGATTTGAATGCAAGGGCTTTGATTTGTTTGTTCTACAAGATTCAGCACTACATAAATTCCATAGTAGTAGTAGTAGTAGTAGTAGTAGTAGTAGTAGTAGTAGTAGTAGTAGTAGTAGTAGTAGTAGTAGTTTCATTTTTATTATGAGGATTATCATCATTATCATTATTATCATCATCATTATTATTATCATCAAATAAACACTATGATGAGACCACGAACCCGCAAACCCCACCCCCAAAAAAGACTCAAGATCAGCAAATCCAACACTACTTACCGCTGACCTGTCCCTGAACAACCAACCATTAGTAGTACGCAAGTATCTTAATAGCTTTGTTTTTGTTTTTTTCTCTCTATCTCTCTCTTCGCTCTAGGGCCCAACATAAGATGCTGCGACAAAACCTTCATCGACATCACCACGCAAGTGTGCTGCGACGGCGAGGTGCGCTTCAAGATGGGCGAGGGGCCCACGTACTGCTGCAGCAAACTGTCCTACAGCCCCACCAACTTCGTCTGCTGCAACGGCGACCTGTACCCCAAGGCGCAGGCCAAGTTCAACCTGGCCTGTTTCCCCAACAACGACGCCCCCCCGGCCTTCCCTCCCCCCAACACCGTCATGCCGGGTACCAACTCCCCGCCCGCCGGCATCCCGGTCCACCCCGCTCACGCCTCCCCACCCCCTGCCAGCATGGGAGGGGGCCACGGGCATCCCGCTCACGGGCACCCCCCTCAAGGGCACCCCCCTCACGGCACCCCCTCAGGGCACCCCCCTCACAGGCCCGGGGGTCACGGAGGTCACATGGGAGGGCACGGAGGTCATCGCGGAGGACCCATGCTGCCTCCTCCCCCCAGAGGCCCCACCTCCGGCCCCCACCCCTTCCTCAACGGGCCCCCCTTCCCTCCCCCACCCGGCCCCCTCGAGGCTACGGTCCCCCTCCCCCTCCTCGTCGTTACGGCCCCCCTCCCCCTCCTTCCTTGCCCGTCATGGGTGGCAGGCCCTCGCCTCCCCCCAGCTGCCAAAAGCACGGTCAATCGCCTGCGGGAATTGTTGGCTCAATGGCAGCGTCGTCGGGGTTAGAGTATGGACGAACGAGATAAATCAGGGGGGTAGTGAGGGGAGGGGGGGATTCCTACGGGATATGGGGGGACTCCCATACAGTCCAGTTCCCACAGGGGGGGGGATCTCTCCAAAGTCCAGTTCCCCCTGCCCCCGCAAAGTCCCGGTCTCGGTTGGTTTAGAGTTGGGTCTTTAAGTGATCATCACCACACACTGCAAGTGTCCTGGTCGGCAGGGAAGCAATGTGTCCACCGCATCAAGACACAACCTTTTTCTTTGCGTGCATCCTTTACTATGTTGGCTTCCCGCGGGAGAGTATATATATATATAAAAAGGATGTGTTCCATCCAGAGATATTGCTAGTGTTTCAGATGTTCCGACCGCGAAACTTGCTAGGTTGTTGATGGTCCTTTTTTTCGCTGTCATGGAAGAAAGACGGGTTCCCTCACAATGAGAGGAACTATCGTCTTTCCTAGGATGGTTTTTTGAGGATGATGTTCGTTTCTTTATTTTGAATCAATAAAATGTTGATCCTTTTTTTCATTTTTTTTCTTTCTTTTTGTTGTGTCATTTTAGTCTCCATGCAGGTAGACTGGAGTTTATTCATCTATTACACATTTTTAAAGTTTTTTTTAACTTTGGTGATTACATGTTAACTCTTTGAAGATGACAACGAAGGGGTACTGAATGGATAATAAAAAGAAAATAATGAAAGTTTTTTTTATTTTTGCTGACAGAGCGCTTTTTGGGGAGAGAAAGATCCTCTGTGTGTGTGTGTGTGTGTGTGTGTGTGTGTGTGTGTGGTGTGTGTGTGTGTGTGTGTGTGTGTGTGTGTGTGTGTGTGTGTGTGTGTGTGTGTGTGTGTGCGCGTGTGTGTGTGTGTGCGTGCGCGCCCGCGCGTGCGTGCGTGTGTGTGTGTGTATGGGTATGTGAGTCTCTCTCTCTCTCTCTCTCTCTCTCTCTCTCTCTCTCTCTCTCTCTCTCTCTCTCTCTCTCTCTCTCTCTCTCTCTCTCTCTCTGGTCTAGAGATAACAGACCCATCTAGAAAACAAGAAGTTGCGGGTTTGATTCCATCTTAAACCCGAACTTTTCTCCTATCCACTAGAACTTGAAGGGTGCTCTGGTGACTAGTCTTGGGAGAAGAAGACAAACTTTAGCGCGCATAAAAATATCTCGCATCAACAAGAGAGCTGTTCCTGGTATAAGATTTTTATTTTTGGAAAAAGCCAATCTCATAGACAAATTAATACACATAAACACAGGTTTTTTAATAATGGGTGGCGTTGCTGTTGTGGCGACGCGCTCTCCAAAGGAGAGTGGTTGGAATTTCGTATAGAGAAATACGCTGTGACTGGAAGTAGTATTCAAACATTACGATTACAGTCACGAAACATTTATGTGCATTAATCTGTGTGTACCTCTAATAATATTGCATTGCCAAAATAAAACATCACTCTTTTTCTTCCTGTGGTGAATGTACCAGAAGCATGCAAAGCTCTATTTGGCCTGACCTCTTTTACATGCGCTGATTGCTTTCATAATATATAGCATCCTGGTTTATGGTTTCATCCGCCAAGACACTACACACCAATACCATTCCAAGTCTTGTGGTATCAGCGATTCAAAACCACGGGCCTTTTGTGTTATACACTGTTGTATTACTTTTAGGCCACACGCAAAAGTCTTAAAAAGTATGTCATAAACTGTGTTGAAAACCTTCAAAGGAGAAAAAAATAGTAAACTGCAGCGATTTTGAGGACATGGTATGTTTTAGTTTTTTGTGTTAAATATACAAGAAGGAGGCACAAGGAAGAAAAGAAACAAGGCAGAAACAAAGAGAGGGATAGAAAAGAGGGAAATACTAGCACAGAATTTCCAGTAGGTGGGAATGCTATTTTTAATTACAGGCTCCCAGCATCATTACGGGGGGATCTTTTGAATACAATGCTGTTTGCACAAAGTAAAGGAATCGATCTCTCATTTTGCACCCATCATCACGACCTTGAAGGAGACACAAGACTTGACCCCTGCTAACGGACGGAATGAGACGTGAGGACCACGCTCTGGCCAAACTGGACTGAACTGGACATTCAATGTCTGAAGATCTATCTATCTATCTATCTATCTATCTATCTATTATCTATCTATCTATCTATCTATCTATCTATCTATCTATCTATCTATCTATCTATCTATCTATCTGTCCGTCCGTCCGTCCGTCCGTCCGTCCGTCCGTTCATCATCCATCCATCCATCCATCCATCCATCCATCATCCATCCATCTACCTATCACCTATCTATCTATCTATCTATCTATCTATCTATCTATCTATCTATCTATCTGTCTATCTATCTATTATCTATCTATCTATCTATCTATCTATCTATCTATCTATCTATCTATCTATCTATCTATCCCTTAATCTGGCGACCGTGGGGGCACCCTGAAGACTTGTCAACCAGTTCCCTCCATTCCTCTCCTGTTCTGCCTCTCTCAAAGTTTTGTTGAGTTCTAGGCCTGTCCATTCGCTGATGTTGTCCTCCCATCTCTTCCTTGGCTGCCTCTTTTTCTTCCTCCTTGGACAGTACCTTGCAGTGTTGTTTTTGCTAGTCCTTTTGATCGTGTGACATGCCCGTACCATTTAAGTTTACGCTTCTTTACGATTGATAGGTTTTCGTAGGGACTAATGTTTGCTGGATTCTGTTACGCACCTCTTCTTGCTTATATGGTCTCTGTAGGAGATGCCAAGGAGTCTCCGGAAGCATCTCATCTCCAACGATCATTTTATTAGAAGACTATTCCCATGGCCAAAAGAAAATGTGGCGTGAAAGGGGCATGGCTTTCGTCAAGAAAACAAAACGTGACTCTAATGTTGCAGGAGTTGATGGGTAGAGAAGCACATGACCGGTTTTCTGTCTGTACTTTCGCTTACGAGTTTTGCTGGGGGTGTTTTCGTTCCTTGGCCAGCTAGAACTCTGAGGTTCACCAATGATGAGATTTTGCGATCTTTGCCCACCATGAAGGTAGCCGCTTTCCGACTTCGGGAATGTATGCCGGTATGTTTGTGTTTCCGTAACCCACTGAACACTGACATGAATTACGGGATCTTTAAAGTGCGTAACTTTATCTTCTGCATGTGCATATGCACAGAATGAGTTAAGATACTGACAGGTATGCACTTTAAATTGATCTGGAAGATTGTAAAAATCCCCCACCCTTGATTCACCAGACGCCGCCGAGATTCGAACCCACGACTTCATGGACCCCTGGGAGTGAAATTGAAACGGATTTAACCATTCGGCTATAGCGTCCGCGTTTGCTAGTTTGACTTTCCATTTTGCGATAGAAAGAAACTGTATATGGAAAAGATTTTTTCTCTATTGATGGTATTATTCTAATCTAACCAAGGCTGAATTGAGAGGACTGTAGTTGCTCCGTTCTTTGAACTATAAGCTTCAGACAAAAGAAGAACCAGAATGCCAGGCACCACCAGACACCAGGCAATAAGCGCCATCACAGGCCGAGTAACGGTTCTGCGGACAATAGCAAAAAGACTGACACTCATTCCGATCTATGACTGGTCAGGCAATGAAGGATAACAGCGAGGGAAGGGAGGGAGAGATCTCTCAGCAAGGTGAGATAATAAAAACTACAGATCACCAACAGCAAAACATTACAACCCACCCCCATCGCCCACCCCTTCCCTCCCTTGCATTTAGACTTAGGATATGAATGCTTGTTCCATTATCTTCGATATAAAAGAATAAAACACACACACACACACACACACACACACACACACACACACACATACACACACGCTGACAAGTCTGACTTCACACATTCACAGTGGGGGACGGGATAGCCTAGTGGTCAGAACATTGCGCTCGCAATTTGACGACCCATTCGAGGAGATTTTTCTCCTGGAGTTAACATCAGTGCTGACTCCACTCTCCCCTAAAGTGTGCGAAAGCATGCAGAACATCTTGCGCACACGTTAAATTCTGTTCCGCTTTTCGTAAGAGAAGGCCATCGTGTGCCGGTGGAAAGAGATGACACTTACAAAACTGCATACACACGGGGACTGGATGTAAAAAAAAAGCTCATGAGTGTTTATTCCATTATACTTGATATAAAAGAATGAATAGATCAAAGAATAAATAATAAGTTCTCCTCAACCATTCAGACAAAATGGGTGGTGTTTCCCCTGCATTAAGCCTGTTTACCTCCCTTGACGAAGGACTGACGTCATAAATATGGCGGCTCTTTTGACTTTCGTTTTCCGCCTTCAAAATGATATAAGCCGCCAAATAATTCGCATATTTTTTAAACTGCTGCTTGTGACTCATCTTTTGCTAGTGTGTTATTAATTATCAGAGACACGGACTTGTCACTTGTCACACAACGACTTAATTACAAATTCATGACAGGTGTAGCTTGTGTTCTCTCTTGCGTCTTTTTCCTTTGTCTTCAATTTTATAGAGGCATACTGTAGAATGTAAGCATTCATGAATGCGTGCTCTTTAAGCCTATTTGTAAATGTTTCCTCTGTCTGCATATCTGTCTTTCAGCCTGTCTGTTTTTCTTTCTCTCTTATTTTGCTTAAATGCACAAAAGCACATGAGTTCCACGCTTAAGGAACTTTCTCTCTGTACATGTGTGAGCACACGTACGTGCTCTGTGTGAGTGTGTGTGTGTGTGTGTGTGTGTGCGTGTGTGTGTGCGTGTGTGTGTGTGTGTGTGTGTGTGTGTGTGTGTGTGTGTGGGGTGTGTGTGTGTGTGTGAGTGTGTGTGTTGTGTGTGTGTGTGTGTGTTTGTGTGTGTTTGTGTGTGTGTGTTTGTGTGTGTGTGTGGGGCGCGCGCGCGCGCACGTGTATGTGCATATGTGTCTGTACGTGTATATACTTACACGTGCCCAATATAAATACCTAAGCTCACAACAAATCTGCCTACCTGCCTTTTCATGCTGTTTGTGTGTATGAACATTTTTGTCTCCCGCCATGAAGGTAGCCATAGTCCATCTTCGTGGAGAAAAATACTACGTATACACACATGCACGCGCACACACACACACACACATACACACACGCGCGCTTGCTTTTCTTCCTAAGCATAGCGAATCTTTGCGCGCCCCCAAAAGCCACTGTCACTTAATTAAAGTATTTGTATTTTGCTTTTGTTTTTTTGTATTTTGTACCACTTTATGTCACTGCAGATTTCTCTGCGTGAAATTCGGGCTGCTCTCCCCGGGGAGAGCGCGTCGCCACTGTGCAGCGCCTACCCATTTCTAACCACTTCAACACCAGAGAGAGAGAGAGAGAGAGAGAGAGAGAGAGAGAGAGAGAGAGAGAGAGAGAGAGAGAGAGAGAGAGAGAGAGAGAGAGAGAGAGAGAGAGAGAGAGAGAGAGAGAGAGAGAGAGAGAGAGAGAGATACAGACAGACAGACAGACAGACCGACCGACACACAGACCGACCGACACACAGACCGACCTATATATATACAGACAGACAGACAGACAGACAGAGATAGAGACAGCGAGAGACAGAGACAGTCAGACAAGCAGATAGGCAGACGGACAGACAAGACAATACAGGACAGGACATTACAGGAAAGGGCAGGGCAAGGCAAAGCAAGGCAAGGGAAGGCAAGGCAAGGCAAGGCAAGGCAAGGCAAGGAAAGGCAAAGCAAGGCAAGGCAAGGCAAGGCAAGGAAAGGCAAAGCAAGGCAAGGCAAGGCAAGGCAAGGCAAGGCAACACGAGGCAATAGTTTTTAGGTTAATGTATTAGCACTCCTGTGATGTTGTTTTTTCGTTCGTTTTGTTTTACATCCAGTCCCTGCTCTTCTCAGGGATTATATCATGAAATTGGAAACATGTATGCATCACACACACATTCTCTCCCTCTCTTACTCTCAGCGTTTTCCCCATAAACACAATTTCCCCCTTTAGAAAATCACTTCTCCAAAGCGTACACTTTGAATACACACACACATGCATGTTCGACTTAAGCTGAGAGACACTGCCTGAATATGCGTATTTAATGTATCACTCTCTCAAAACACAATGCGGAACATACTTCATCAAGGGTTTGTTCGCCTCGTAAGATGTTCATGCTTTTGTGACATAGCTGACAGCCGTAAAACCTTGTCCTGAAATTTCATGAGGTTGGCAGGTTGAGGGTGGGGCGTGGGGGGTGATAGGGTTGGGTTGAGGGTGGTTACAAGGACGGAGGAAGTAGGGGAGGGTGGATGGTGGAGGAACTAGAAACTTCGTCTGCAACTTTGCCATTGTATCGTATTGAATTGCATCGTATCGTATCGTATTGTATTGCATTGTATTGTGTTTAACCACCTTCAGTCGAAACACATTTCTCTGCGTGAAATTCAGGCTACTCTTTCTTGTCTCTGTCCCTGTCGAAAGCAAGTCGCCACAAAAGCAGCGCCACCCACTTTTTTCACATCTCGTCTGTGTATTTACTTCCATATCAGGGTGTTCGGGGTGGGTTTTTCTTATTACAGAATTTGCCAGAGACAATTCTCTTGTTGCCGTGAATTCGTTTGTGTGCGCCGAATGCGTGTTGCGCATTAGACCACTTTATCGTTTCATCCGAAAGACTAGCACCCAGGCCTTCTGTCAGGGTTTAGTGGATTAAGGAAAATTTCGGGCTTAAACAGGGATTGAACCTGCACTTCTCGCTTTCTATGCAGATGCTTTACTTCTTGACCACCGCGTCTGGTAAATCAAGGGTAGGGATCCTTTGCCTATTCCAGGTCCACTAAAAAAAAGCTAGACTTGCCAGTGCCTCAGGGCTAGACACGGGTCCAATCTAATCCAACCATGTTATTATAGCCCCGCCAGGGTAGGCACGGTTCTGAAAGTGGCCAAAATCAGCTTTTTAAAGCATTCAAAATTTCTACATGCAAATTATGGAGATTCCACTTTAAAGAATTTTAGGGTGTAGGAACATCGGTTTCTTGTAGTAGGCTGTAAACTTTTTCTAACAAGCTTAGAGCTTTTAAACATTTAGGATTGGCAGCCATATTGGATTGTTTCTATGGCAACAGCGTATAAAACTGAGCAGTTGATGGATTTTTAGGCGTTTACGAGTGATTTTTCAGTTCCGAGCCCTCAATGTCCCTGTGTGTATATACGCATGCAGAAGAGCAAATAATGCACGTTAAAAATCCCCCAATTCATGTCAGCGTTCGATGGGTTACGAGAACCACGAACATACCCAGCATGCACCCTCTACTTGAAGATGGGCGGGCTCCATCAGGTTCGACTTGAGCCGAGAGACACTGCCTGAAAAA
This sequence comes from Stramonita haemastoma, assembly GCA_030674155.1. Classification (NCBI taxonomy): domain Eukaryota; kingdom Metazoa; phylum Mollusca; class Gastropoda; order Neogastropoda; family Muricidae; genus Stramonita; species Stramonita haemastoma. Next base: position 10,839,945 of record CM060332.1, read on the forward strand.
TTCAGTGCATTGGACCGACTTGACAACCCGGCGAGTTAGGGTAGGAAAGGGGGGGGAATGACAAAAAGTTGCTGGTAGCTGCGAGATAATAATGATCTCTTTGTTCGATGGAGATGAACCGAGAGAATGTCATTAGGGGGAAAAGGGGTTGAGGATAGGTTTAGTTGGTATGTCATGACTGCATTGCGATCATAATCTGTCTTGCGCTTGTCCTTTTGTGTCCCATGCATTTAAACACATTTATGAGGCAGGCAGTGTTAGTGTCAGTGACAGAGTGAATGAATGTGGGCATGCATGATGTGATTTAATGTAATTGTGTGTGTGTTGGCTGTGTGTGTGCGTGCGTGGTGTGTGTGTGCGCGCGCGCGTGCGTTTTTTGCATATCTTATAGGAGCACGACAATGTTTCTGTATGCATTATTTAATTACACAAAGCTTATCAGTATATGCTATGGGACCTTGTTATGAGTTGAGAGGGGCGCGCAGACCGTGAATAGAACATTAAAAGACCGGTATCAGATATACATTGCGTCTGCGTGTATATTCTCCACCTTTGCTTTTTTACTCCAATACATACAGATACACACGCACACGCCACACACACACCACACACACACACACGCACACGCACACCACACACACACACACACACACACACACAGCCAACAGATAAACATTTTATTGAAACAAACGAAATAGTAAAAACCCGTAAAAGAGAGTCAAGCGCAAAAACAAAATCTGAGATAATGCAGTCCATACAGTTAGATTTATGCTCAGATTCATGCACAGGAGTCTATATAGATATAATACTTTTTTAAAACTTAACTGGATTGACAAATGTATGGGACACTTCCAGTGGCGTTCATAAAGGCATAAATCGGCTGATGAATATATTTTTAGTAGTTTATCAAAATGCGTGACAGATCACACTTTCTTCCTGCAATAGCATGGATGAAAGGCTAAAATCATTTTCTTTTCGGAGATATCACAACGTTAAAAAAAAGGAGAGGCACAAGGTATTGAAAAGCCTTTCAGGAGACCGCTCTCTGAAAAGATTTTTCAGAAGAAATGAAAAATGAACATTCAACATGCATCCCTTCCCACCACCTCGGAACAAGATAAACTGAAAACGAATGAGAAGGAAAAAAAACATGCATTGAATCGGAGAGTGTGGTTACAAAGATGCATTTAAAAGGAATTGAATCGAAACAAAAGACTGAATCAAGGTGCCAATAT